>JAOUQT010000009.1:2436088-2446873 GCA_025769995.1 Xyliphius kryptos | reverse complement strand
ACTGAAATATTTTATTCATTGAGATCTAGGATGTGTTATTTTTGTGTTCCCTTTATTTTTTTGAGCAGTGTATTTTGTTCCGGTGCAATCTGTAAAAACCTAAAAGCTTTAGGGGCCTAAAGATAATCAAAGGCATCGGTGACAAAAACAAACTCTCAAACATTCAGAATAAATCTAAGAAAACCAGGACTCCGTGCGCATTCTCATTGTGGTAACAAATAGAAGGCAATAAGTAACTATAGATTATTTACAGACATTACATGGATCATTAGTTTAGCAGTAAATCATAGTGATTAAGTTCTGTGGGTGCATTCTACACTAGAGACTAAAGACAAGAGCTCTGCTGACACTGAAGGCATAACGAACAAGGCGATTCCAACATTTTAATTCTAAACCGTCAGATAATTCACGTCAGTAATGATCGAGTTGTAAGGCCATCACTGTCTACTCCAGATCACAAAACTGAATGACTCTCACCTCCAGTGTCAGCACAATTTACACTACCAATCAAAAGCTTGAGCCAAAATGTTAATAATATACAGAATAAAGTGTATAATGTGCTATAGACTCTACAGAAGATCTTAGTATAGAAGGTTGGAGAACAACTTTTAACCAAGAAGAGGTACGTGGGATGTTACTGAGGGACACAGTTCAGTAAGGGGACAGTGTTAGCTTTTTAGGATTTAAAACTTTATTATGTATAAATATAAGATTATATCTGTGTGTAAAGCACTTTTGTTTTCTCATTAAATGCACAAAAAGCTCCAATAGCATGTTTTCATGGTGCAAATGGCTGTGCATTTCTGTAATCCAGGCCTATTGGACTTTAGGGTGTTTCTTCTCCTGCAGGAAATTGTCGCATTGTTTCCACAGAGCGTTACCGCTGATTATAAACGAGGGCCGTTTTCATCCGTAAGGATTCAATTCATTTTTCGGATATCGACTGAATGGTAGAAGGAAAAGCCAAGATATTCATTAAGTACAGTTACACGTTGCCAAGCTATACATTCAGCACCCGCTGCTCCATTAGGAACAATGCCATGCATGGCCGTACGTACAGTTTTTAATACTGCTGGAACTGGCCTAAGGGAGCACAATTGTTGAAATGCACATTACTTCTAATGGTCACCCTATTAGACATAGCTGCCCTTAAATTAGCCCTGCTCGCCTGAACGCTCACTTGGCAGCTATTATGGTAATGTTCGGAAATCTATTTCTATATATTAGACAAGTTGGATTGCGTCTAACCAGCAAATGGAAAAGCAGAATAGCTGAATGGTGGGGCGGTGGGACAAGTGGTTAGTGAACTATCCTCAAAGCAAGGGGGTCCTGAATAGGGCTGAAAGAATAACATTTTGATTTTGATGGTATGATTATTTTCTAAAAAAATATTTTTGTTGCGTGAGAGTTGCGCCACTTGGTCAAAGGTTCCGGCTTCTGACATCTAAAGTATTTTTCTTACATTTACATTTAGTTATTTAGCAGACGCTTTTATCCAAAGCGACTTATAAGTATCCCAACTTGGTTGGGGTCAGAACACATGGTTGAAACAAGACCCTGGAGCAATGAGGGTTAAGAGTCTTGCTCAAGGACCCACATTGGTAAATTTAGTGGAGCTGGGATTTGAACCCCCAACCTTCTGATTGATAGTCCAACACCCTAACCATTAAGCTACCATTCCCTTATATGGACATATGTTTTGTTTTGTATTTTCTTCTACAGCCATGTTCGAGCATTTAAGACTTAAGATACCAAATACACAAGCTAGTTTCTCTGAATCTTGAAAGGCTAGAGTGTATTTCTAAGCTTTTTTTTTAATCTTTTGCTCTTTTACCATATGATCAGCTGAGTAGGGCGTGGGTCATCACATGACACTTAAGGCAAGAACTGGCCTTTCCCCCCTAACTGCTCCTCATGTCTCATCTGGGTCAGTGTAAGACACCAAGAAGTCCCAAATGCACATAACTGGCTCGTATCCCTGACATGGAAGACTATACATAATGATTCAGTATGCAAATACACTATATTGCCAAAAGTATTTGCTTACCCATTCAAATGATCAGAATCAGGTGTTCCAATCACTTCCAAGGCCACAGGTGTATAAAATAAATCAACTAGGCATGCAGTGAAAGAATGCATCGCTCTAGGGAGCTTAGTGAATTCCAGCGTGGAACTGTAATAGGATGCCACCTGTGCAACAAAACCCAGTCGTGAAATTTCCTCGTTCCTAAATATTCCACAGTCGACTGTCTTATAAGAAAATGGAAGTGTTTGGGAACGACCGCAACTCAGCCACCAAGTGGTAGGCTACATAAACTGACAGCGCTGGGTCAGCATAGTGCAAATAGGTCGCCAACTTTCTGCAGTCAATCACTACAGATTTCCAAACTTCATGTCGCCTTCAGATTATCTTGAGAACAGTGAGCAGAGAACTTCATGGAATGGCTTTCCATGATTGAGCAGCTGCATCCAAGCCATACATCACCAAGTGAAATGCAACGTGTCGGATGCAGTGATGTAAAGCACGCCGCCACTGGACTCTAGATGCAATGGACAGACGCGTTCTCTGTAGTGAAGAATTGCGCTTCTTTATCTGGCAATCTGATGGACGAGTCTGGGTTTGGCGGTTGCCAGAACAGTACTGGTCTGACTGCATTGTGCCAACTGTAAAGTTTGGCAACGGGAGGGATTATGATGTGGGGTTGCTTTTCAGGAGCTGGGCTTGGCCCCTTAGTTCCAGTGAAAGGAACTCTGAATGCTTCAGCATACCAAGACATTTTGGACAACTCCATGCTCGCAACTTTGTGGAAACAGTTTGTAGCTGGCGCCTTCCTCTTCCTCATGACTGTGCACCAATGTGCAAAGTAAGGTCCATAAAGACATGGAGGACAGAGTCTGGTGTGGATAAACTTGACCTTAAGTCCTGACCGTAACCCCATAGAAGATCATTGGGATGAATTCGAGCGGAGACTGAGAGCCAGGCCTTCTTGTCCAACATCAAAAATTCCCCTAAACACACTCCTAAACTTTGTGGACAGCCTTCCCAGAAGAGTTGAAGTTGTTCAAGCTGCAAAGCTGGACCGACTTCATATTGAACCCTATGGATTGGGAACGGGATGTCACTTAAGCTCATATGTGAGTCAAGGCAGGTGAGCTATATACAGACATACAAACATACATACACAGTATATTCTGTACATTATTATTGATTTACATTGCCTGGCTGCTCAGTGAGAATGAGTACCACATGGAGCCTTGGTCTTAACAAAGTTCTTAAAAAATCCCTATACAAAAAGCTACATAAACAAATTTGTTGTTCTAATTACTTAACACATTATAAAAATGGACACTCGAGTGGTGCAACAACCCTAATCCTACAGAGCTCAGTGTACGAGTTGGCCGGTCAGACACAAACATAATTGGCTGGGTCTGATAGGCAGGATTGGCCAAACTGACCTCGACTCGATTAAAAAAAAATCAAGTTTATATAAAAACAAATACATTTGGTGAGTCAATTTTACAAATATAAAAAAGCTCCTCTGCATTTCTGGTGAAATCAATGAGGCGGATCATGTTTTAGTGTTTGGCAGATCTGGGGGTCTGTCATTGTCTTTTGTGCCAGAGGTCTTTCCAATAAATATTTGCAGAGTAAACAATGTTTCCCCATGTTACAGTAACAATGCAGTGAACTGTAGAGATGGCTTAATGTTGGGGTTGTGTGTTCAGGGTCTGACAAGTGGACAGACATTTCCTGTGCATCAATAATAGTTATTCACATAAGAGGGATACACATTTATTTATGACAAAGTTCACAGCTGTATTTTCTTAAAAACATACCCTACAGTTTAAACACCAATGGTGTGTAATGATGACAGTCTACAACGTCCTCACAATGCAGCCATCCTATTTAAAGCATTAAACAGGATCGCACCAGATCGCATTCAAAGCCCATATCCTATGTTTAAGTCTCTGACAGATGTAGAGGAATATACTGCAATACACTAATATACTGTAATAAAACAGAGATAAAACCAAACAATATGATCCATAAACCTCAAATAGAATAATGCCTACAAATGAATACAGAAAGACATACAATGCAAAGCAGAAGCAATATAATCCTTGTAAGCTAGGTATATAAACAGAGAAAACCATTTGGACTTTGGCTGACCTGAATAACAACCCCAGAACAACCCATAAAAGCAGCAGGCATTATTAAACAAAGGTAACCAGACTGACCACAAACCTACTAAAACAGCAATTCAATACTCACTGCTACTTTCTTTGCATTATATTAAAAACCTGATACAAATTGTGGGCGGCACGGTGGCTTGGTGGTTAGCACATTCGTCTCTCAGTGCTAAGGATTCCCGGTTCGAATCCTGATCTGGGTGGAGTTTCCATGTTCTCCCCATGTCCGCGTAGGTTTCCTCCAGGTTCTACGGTTTCCTCCCATAGTCCAAAAACATGGATTCAAGGTAAATTGAATGCTCGAAATTGCCCCGTATAGCGTGTGTTTGAGTGAGTGAGTGCCCAGCGATGGATTGGGGCCCTGCCCAGGGTGTATCTGCTAGGGATGAATGTGTACAGCGCTATCTGTATCTGTTCAACCATCTAAGGTACCTGTATACGTATCTGAACTCGAAATGGGCGAGGTTTAATTTGAAAGTGGGCGTGGTATATCTCGAAAGTTATTGTTGTTCAACATGAAGTGGGCGGGGCTTAAAGTCTGAAATTGATATGGATTGATCAGAAGTTGCTGTATGTATTGTTTATTTGAAAAATATTTACACAACAGCCTCAAATTCGAGATTCAATTTAATATTTTTGATTACTAAAGTAAGCACCGTACTCCAACTTACTTTTGTCACCAACCAAACTTAGAGAAAGCAGAAAAAGAGGAAGGGGGGGAAACGAAAAAAAAAACCCGACCGGAGTTGAGGAAGTGACCGAAGCGCGGATTTCAGCTGTGTCTTGTCAAATGCACCCCGTATGTTACGCAAAAAGTTCTCCATGTAACTTTAATACAAATTAAAGTACTGATTGAAGAGAGCAACGTGAGGCAGGCACAGCTTGGTCAATCACAGATCGTGAAAAGAGTCAGTTACCCAATGAGGATTTTCCTTCAGCACGAGCACGGATATTGACAAGTTTTACTTGTTTCATGCTCGTACTCATAAAAATGCTGTATCCATACCGAATACTCGTATGAAACGAGTATCCGTCTCATCCCTAGTATCTGCCCAGCGCCTGAGATGTTATTCCCTGGATAGGTATGGGGTACCCCACCACAGCCCCAGTAGAAGATTAAGCGGTAGTTAATGAATGAATGAATATAAATCGTACATTTATATTACAATTATAATATATTTTAACAGTGATCAAATATGTCTTTCAAAAGTCAGCTTGTTGACTTATAGCACTTTTCATAATGAACTAAACTTGTGTGAAATTAATTTGCTGAGAGCATTGCCTTAAAGACATAGCGGACATGAGGGTCTGCATGAAGGTTTTTTGATCTTCATAAAAAGTCTGAATGAGTGTCATCAATGTACCATGACTGAATAAAAAGTAAATTAACGTTTAAAAAAAAAAAGGAGATTCAGCGTACAAACTACTAAAGTTGTTTCTTTATTAAAAAGCCAAAGTTATATGCAAAAGTCTTCTGCTATTGTAATTTAATAAGTATAAGAAGGACATAAAGAGTATTTTCTACTGGGAACCAAATTCTGCTCTCTGAATGTACGGTTACAGTTTTGCTGTATAGATACTGAATATACACACTGTATATATTTAAACGTGTTGCAGACTGGTATTGCATTACAAACATTTTTTTTATTGCAGATGAGCAGTTTATGTGGATATTAATCCAGAACTGTAAAAAACACACATTTTGTAGTTTTAAAAAAACACTTTTACTTATTTTGTGGTTAACTTTTATAAAATAATACCATGTATTATTATATACAAAAATAATATAAAATAACATGTCCATCAACCAAATTAAACACGTCTGTTTCTTAGTAGAGGGCGTGTTATCCTGTGATTCACTTTGTTAGCCAAATTCCTGGGCAAATTAAAGTTTGTCTTAACCACACTTGTAAAGCTTTGTCCTTATGGACCTTTTTACTGCAAAAAAAAAAGGCAACCTGTTACCACCATTTGGCAGTCATTGACATAAATCTTAATTATATATACACATCTATCTAATATACATTCATATATATATATATATCAACTCAGGCGCTAGGCAGGTACTCCCAGGACAGGGCGCCAATCCATCACACACTCACACAAACACACATTATAGGGGGCAATCTAGAGCACTCAATTTACCTGGAATCCATTATTTGTACTCAAAACCGGAGAACCCAAAGGAAACCCACATTAAAACTCAACCCAGATTTGGAATCGAAGTAAGAATCCCCAGCGCTGAGGCGAACGTGCTAATAGCCATTAATAGCCGCCCCATCGTGGGACCAATGAAGGCATGGCATCTGCTGTATATGATACAATGCAGCATTTTACAACCACTGCACCACCATGCCACTCTAAAGGTAATATATACACGTATTTACATACACACACAGATGAATGGATTTTAAAAATCCATATTTGTTATTAATAAAATTAATTTATTTAAATATATAAAACTATGAACTTTCAGTTTGTCCGATGAGGTGACCGTATTATGTACATGTTCTGCAAAAACCTAACAAGACGGCAGCTGGACTAACAGAGCAGAGGAAATCGTAAATCCCTTATCCCTTTATGTTCGAGCAGACCGCTTTAGAATAAAGCCAGTATTTACAGCCTGTCAATGTGTTTAGTGCAGAGCACAATCACACACTTTACCTCGTACACAACATACAAGAAAACTGCTCTTTGTGTGCTTCACTATTCAAAACACAATGCAAGCTTTACTTCTGTGTAAAATAAAATCTAATAAGATCAATTAAAAAAGTTTTTGAGATTTGAAATTAAATAATAAAACAGTATCGCCAATTGAGTCTTTTTCCTAAAATCACACATAACTTCTACAGGCAGCTTCGTCTTCTTCCTCCGGTTTTTTATCCTTTATTATCCAGGGGTCACCACAACGATGAGACGGTGTACAAATCATTTTTGGGTTTTCGTTCCAGTAAACATTTAAGACAATCGTTTTTGGGACAACATTTCAGGGAATTCTGTTTCTGCATGATCCTGTAACCAAAATCCAACAATAATATAGCTTGACCAATTCTTCTTAAAAACTCTTTGTGATAAATCATAGCTTTTTTGTCTGTATGCCCAAATTTCAATACAATAACCCTTCTCAGAAAAGTAAAGCTGTTATATGGCACAGAGGGGCGACAGATCGTTATTACTCTTAATTTGAAAAATCCTCCAGCAGCCTCATTCAATTGGTTAAATTAATTCCGCTAAAATGTTTTTATTAATTGGACATTAAAATTAGCAGCAGCAGCAAACCAATGTCATTTGGTCATTTAGCAAATGCTTTTATTCAAAGCGACTTACAAATATTCCACTTCATAGCTGGGCTCAAAACACAGGGTTAAATACAGCACCCCTGGAGCAATTAGGGTTAAGGGCCTTGCTCAAGGACCCACCTTGGTAACTTCAATGGACCTGAGATTTGAACCCTGAACCTTCAGATTGCCAGCCCAACACCCTAAACGCTGAGCAAACACGCTCTCTGTGGCTATATACAGAAACTCAGAAGCAACCGACCTCACAACATGTTCAGCAAAAAATAAAAAAATAAAAGAACAAGATAGATAAGAAGTAATAAGCCACACAAAAAGAATGTTCAAATGACAATCAATTACAAATATAAGCCAATGAATAAATTGTATCTCTAGTTTAAAACCTCGTTTCTGAATGACAGAGGCAAAAGTGTTATTGTAAAGACAAGGCTTGTAGACGACACACACAAACACACACAAATACGTGGCCTTGTTTATTCTAGAGTAAAAAAAAAAATTTGTACACCCTTGTAATATTTTTAAAAACTGACCTGGAAGCCGGTTACAACTCCCATTTAAGATTGATTTTTTAAAATTCTTTTAAAAATTATAGCCGCCGCATTTTGAATCACTGCAACCATTGGATACAGTGTTCCAACATCCCATCATTGGATTATAGTATCTGAACTGCAGGTTCATAAAGCATGCATCAATTGGTCAGCATCATTAATTCATTTACTCATTCATTCATTATCTTCCGCTTATTCCTTTATGAGGGTCGCGGTGTGGTTCCCCATGCCCACCCAGGGAAGAACATCTCGGGCACTGGACAGATACACCCAGGACAGGGCGCCAATCCATCGCTGACTCACACACAAACACACACTATACAGGGCAATTTAAAACAATCCATCAATTTACCTGAAATTCATGTTTCCATGTGGGAGGAAACCGGAGAACCCTGAGAAAACCCACATGGACACGGGGAGAACATGGAAACTCCACCCAGATCGGGATTCCAACCGGAAACCCCCAGCGCTGAGAGGCGAATGTGTTACCACTGTGCCACCTGGGTCAGCATCAGTAAAATTATACCTCTTGGCTTGATAATATGAAAGAACGCAAAGCTTGTAATTTTGAAATGAACTTAAACAGGCCTATTAACCCTCGATTAACTATAGCTGAAGTACAAATGATCAAAGAGTTATCTGGATAAAAAATATAGTGTTAGTGTTTTTTGGGGGGGGGGATCCAACTACCAGAAATTCTTAATATAGTTCGAGCAAAAAAGAATAAATCCATTCTTTATATGACTTTTACATCAAGTTGACTTCATTACAACAATCTTACTGATTTTTTTAAAAACTTGATTGGTTTCATCACCACCCAGATGCACTTTGTAGTTCTACAATTACAGACTGCAGTCCATCTATTTCTCTACACTGTGTTTGTACCCTTTACAGTCTGTAAAATCATCAGGACACCCCCCCCCCCACACACACACACACACAGAGACTGTTGAACTTAAAAGAGAAATACAGAGAACACAAATAGGACAAAATTAAGGTACTAACCTGTTAAAAATGAGGCTTTAGCCCCCCAGTGACCACTGAACCTAAAAGAAAAACACAGAAATACACAGAATAAATACAAACAGGACATAATTAAGGAACTAACTCGTTAAAAATGAGGATCTAGCCCCCACTAGTGACCATTGAACCTAAAAACAAAAATCAAATACAAACAGGACATAATTAAGGTACTAACCTGTTAAAGCTAGACTTTAGCCCCCCCCCGAGTGACCGTTGAACCTAAGAAAGAAAATCCAAAAACACAAACAGGACATAATTCAGGTACTTACCTGTTAAAGATGAGGATCTAGTCCCCCTAGTGACCATTAAACCTAAAAGAGAAATACAGAAACACAAACAGGACATTTAGTACTTACCTCTTAAGAACGAGGATCTAAACCCCCCCCCCCCTCCGCCAGGTACTGAGCAAACACTGCGTCATCATCAGTGTGGCCGACAGGTGAGCTTTAGCAGGAAGGTGAGGGTTTAGTTAAAGTAAAACTCGCCTTTGCCCCTCGGCGGCTGACAGCCAGGCTCCGGGGCCATTATGCACCAGTCACTCAGCTCGCCAGGATGTCCGTGAGCTACCTGTTGGAAAGGGACGGAGCCACGATGTACAGTAACCCTACGCGTCACGTCAACCTAGGCTACAGCCACCAGAACATGTACCCGTCTCCCCCGTACTCGGATTATGCCGGATATCATCACGTGTCCGCCTTGGGAAACGAGCACCATCACGGAGCCCAGAGCGGCGGAGCGTGGAATCCCGTTTACGCACCTGCGCATGACGAGTGGCCGCTGTACGCGCACGGCGCCACGCACGCGCCCTTCCCGAGTCTGGGACCAGTGAACGCGGGTAACGTCAGCGGCCTGGTGGCGGCGCAGGAGCAGCGCAACGTCCCGAGTGTTCCCGGCCCTCCTCAACTCTCTCCCGCGTCTGAGCGGGACCAGGCCGAGTGGGCAAGACGCACAGGACCACCCGCAAGCACAGGCCAGTTCTCCACACGCTTTACTCTTTTTATTAAATCAATATAAATATTTATTAATATTAAAAATTAACTAAAGATATATAAAGCAGGTTCCAAATACCTTTGACCCCAGTACCCGAATATTCGTAGGTTTTCTCTTGACAAACCACAAAAAATAAAATCACTGCTCAAACTTAGCCTTTTTTAAAGGTTAACATTTCAATAACCTCTGACTTTTTTTCTTAGTCTCGTAACTAGTTAATAAAGTTTAACAAACCCCAAAATGCTGCAAAATTTTGTTAATAGTGAAATCGTAAAGAAATTCTTACTTTTATTTATTTAAATTATTAAAAATTGTCAAATATTGAAACATATCCCCTTCTTTCAGAATGAACAGAACTAAATTGTGTATATCACTGCTGTTTATGCAACCTAAGAAATCTCAAAACTAGGTGTATTGAATCAATATCTTGAGACATCATGGAGCACATCACTTAGACAATTTTAGTGGGTTTCCGCAACCTTATCAGTGTGGAATGAAGGTTTAGAATTTACGAGGAGATAAGAAAATGCTTCTCTCATATCTTATGTGGTTCCCAGAGGCCTCTATTACACCGAAATACTCTACAAATATAATTAAAAAGCATTAATTGTGTCATTTATTAAAAATAATCTTTGACAGGTTGAATGCTCTAGTTAATGCTATATATATATATATATATACACAGGGGTTAGACAATGAAACTGAAACACCTGGTTTTAGACCACAATAATTTATTA
>JAOUQT010000009.1:2311222-2321686 GCA_025769995.1 Xyliphius kryptos | reverse complement strand
GCATGTCTTCTTTTATGCCTCTTGCTTGGCAGCTCAATCTCTAACATCCTCCTACCAATATATCCACTGTCTCTTCTCTGCACATGTCCAAACCATTCTTCACATGTCTTCATATTTCCCAAGCTGTGTTGTCTCTCTGATGTTCTCATTCTTACCCAGTCCATCCTGGTCACTCCCAAAGAGAACCTCAACATCTTAAACTCTGCCACCACCACCAACCAGCAAGAACCAGTTAATTTAATTCTATGTCCATGCCCATGGCATAGATCATATGCATATTTTTGAATATACCATTATATTGGTATTATGCAAAAATGCATGCTGTAATAAAACCCAAGTGTATTACAGCTGGACAATACCAGTCCCTGAACTACACTAATGGCTTTATAGATTGTGTGTGTGTTTTTGTGAGGCTGGTTTGCCTGTATTCCTGTCTCCGACTGAAAATGTATGGTTCATAATGAACAGAAATGTTTAAGGTGACTGATTTCCATCCATTAGAGTTTTTCTTATAATAATCCATATGTTTAGATGAAATGTTAATACATATAACTGCATGACCACGTAACCAAGGAAGAAATGTTGAGGTGTGAATATACTGTTCGCTTGTGAATACACAAAAACACTATTTTATGAACAAACTCACCCACAGCAACATTCAACAGATTTTCTCAGACTGCTACACAAACCTGTATAAAACTCATCAACTCCATATAGCATTATCATTCCCCAAAAAATATTTGTTATATTTACGTTATACTTTACACTCTATACATTATTTAAATAATTTGCTTGTTTCATGCTTATGTCTGTGAATGTCCACTGTTCATTTTTTGTAACTCAATAGTTACTGGAAAAATCCAAGAGCTGTAGTAAATTGGGTTTGACTCTACAGGGCTGCAACTGACAAGAGACTGGTATACTCAGTCAGTTTACTCTATAGTACAAATTGACATGTGGCATGTGTCAATTATTTGCATTTATTGTTTACAGAAAAGATAAACTCTGCATAATGGCACACAATGCTAACATTGATTTGATTTTGATGTGGATTTGTTCAAGCCATGACTTTTAGGGAAACAAGTGTGGGCTATGTGATTTCTATATACAAGAATTATCATTTTAAGCAGGTCCAAAACCTCTCCATGTACTTTGCAAAGCAAATATATAGTGTTAAGCCAAAGTTGTTGAGTATTATGAGGAAAGGACCTATTTCTGCTGCATATTTTCAGAATAAAAAGAAGATAAAGTAAGAGTTCAAAAAGGTCAAGTAACAATTAAGTTACAAAAAATGAACAGTGGACACAGACATTAGTATGAAACCATAAACTTTTATCTTTCTCGTTTCTTCTTCTTTCTCTGTGGTTCGTTAAAATTGCACAGGGTGCTCCACATTTACAAATTAGCCAGGTTACCGCATGCTAGCTTACATCAGCTAACACCGGAGCACACAGTTCAGTAATGAGAAGAGTTCTATCACATGCAGTAAATTTCTATTTATAGAGACTAAACTTTCTAAGACACATTCTGCACTTGCTTCTTAGATCAATAGACAAGT
Source organism: Xyliphius kryptos (assembly GCA_025769995.1). Classification (NCBI taxonomy): domain Eukaryota; kingdom Metazoa; phylum Chordata; class Actinopteri; order Siluriformes; family Aspredinidae; genus Xyliphius; species Xyliphius kryptos. The sequence goes on along the minus strand of JAOUQT010000009.1, from coordinate 2,320,128 downwards.
CCAAGCATACAAGCTGTCCTTTAAACTTACAAAGTCTATTAGCAGCTGTATAATGGATCCAGCCGTATATAATATCAGGAATATTTTAAAAAGATGTTGTGCACATCAGAATAACAATTAGTCTAATCAATAATGATTTAGAGCAGTTACACAGTATAATCCAGTCACTCAGACATGAGTACAGGAAATCAGTCAGTCATTGTTTTTTTATCAAAGTTCATGTCTTTCCAAGCTGAGAGAGAGAAAGATAGAGAGACATTTTGACTACATTCACAAAACAAAACAATATTTGAATCACATATTAATTAATAGTATATTAATTAAAATAAAAAATACTTTGTACGTATATACACTAAAAGATAAAGAAAGATTATGCACAAGCATAATTTTTTATTTTAATAATTATTATTGCTATTATTTACAGTAATCAAATAATGTAGGTTTTTTATGTTTATGTTACTTTCCAGTACTGTACTCCTTGTTGCTTATTTATCGTACATTTCTACGTTTTATTTCCACAGCAGTGATGTGTGTGAGCAATGCTGTCTAAAATTATTACTTATTGCTTCACTGTGTTACCTGTGGTATCTGTGGCATCCATTCCACCTTCTCTTGTTTGTTTATTTTCCTAAAATCCCTGTGGTCCTGATCAATTTCCGTACAATAAACACAGTCTCTGCTGTTGTCTTGTCCTCGTCAACTGATTTTTCAGTTTGTGTAATGCTCTAATTTGACCTCAGAGACGTTACAGTGTGCACCCTTCCACCTGAATCTGTCCCGGTGATCTCGGTGTCTTGTCATTTTTATTTGTTTGGGGAGATGAGACGATGGATTTCATTATCGCTAATTCAGTTTGCTTTTTCCAGTATTTCAAGTACCTTCACTTTGAGGCTGTGTTTTAGTGCCGTGTAATCCCTAGTTACATGTTTGGTTGGTTTGGTGGTTACTGCCAAGCTTGTTTCTGAGTTAGAGCAGGGTTCCTTATATAAAAACCTTTCAACTGTTTGTAGTTTGAAGGCACTTATGCGACTAATCAGATTAATTAATCCCTGCCCTTCTTCCTGTGGGGACAAATATAGAACAGGGGCCTTGGTCCAGTGCTGTGCAGTCCAGAAGAAATGTACAAGTCTCTTCTATTTCTCTTATTAAACAATCTGATGGTTCTAGTGCAAAGAACCAATTATGTATAAGGCTCAAAAAAGTGCTCTTGTACAGCTGACTGGAAGACGTCTATTTTTAAATAACCAAATAAAAACATTATGTAAACCATTTCCGATGATTGGCCAAAAAGCTTGATAAAATTCAGCATTAACCATAAATTCCAGCAGTGTATGCTGTGGATATCTGTTGTACAGCCTCAGTAATTTAATTAAACTCCATGTTTACTTCCAGTTCTTCTGCTTAATGCGCTCAGTTTTAGTAATTGTTTAGTACTTTATCCCTACAGACTGAATCTGTAACATCAGCTGAATAGAGTTCAGAATAAAAATCTCAAAGCAATGCTCCTCATTTCATTTGTGTTTGTGGTTAAAGATCCATTTAGATGCAGGTTCTGTTATCTTCCTCTGTTTAATTAAAAAAAGTATGATGTTGAATCGTCCATATCATTAATGCTGATTTACTGATTTATTGATTTACTGATCTGACCCTAGATTCTAGATGTCTAAGGACAAATGATTGACTTTTCATTTCATTCATTATGCATTGAAATGGAAGAAAATGCATAGAAGAGGTGAACATACAGATTGATGTTCAAGACAAGGAAGCCCCAATTGAAGGAAGATATCAAGCAAGCCATAATAGAATTAGCTATGTGAAATGTACCTAATAAGACAGCATTTGAGCTGCTCAGGTTTGAAGATGAGTAAACTCGGAACAAGCTCCATAATGTATATGTGTAGGTATGGGACATTACTGCCTAAGAATTTAAAAAGATGCAGACCAAGATTTAAAATGAGATTGCCCAAGAACCACAAGAAGAAATACAGGAGCTGGTGGCTCTTGCTGAGAAGGATGCAAAGGAATAGAACACAAGCCGGTCGTATGCTTGTGGTTAAGGAAACAGCATTGCGACTGGAAGGTCCCTGGTTTGATTCCAAGTAGCGACAAGTCATGGCTAAAGTACCCTTGGGCAAGGCACCTAACACCCAGATGATGCTTAAATTGACAAAGAAAAATAAATCAATCACCAACACCAAATAAAAGCTTTGGTCTGGCCAGTAGCTACATATAGATGTGAAGCCTAGACTCTAAAAAGATGGCCACTGGGCAAGTCTAAAAGAAGGACAGAACACAAAATGGCACAAATTACAATACTATGATCATGTGATGAGGCTCCCACATGAAAGCATTGAAGCAATTTAAATTACAGGAATTGTGGAGGGAGTCAGATGACGTGGAAGACTAAAAATAATCTGCATAGCCAACTTTACAACCTGGACTGGACTACTACAAGAAACACTAGACAGGGGGTAATTGTAGAAAGCTGACCAATCCGTGCAGCCAACCATCAAGAGGAGATGATGGTATATGACATGACATTTATTTAAATTAATATTCAAGGTATTAAAATGTATCAACTATGTACCCTTATGTGTTCAAGGTTTATTAGGAAATAGTGAATGCGAGAATAAATGCAAAGCACTTGTCTGGTTTATTACGGATTCCTGTGTAAACCACTGCTTTGTTTGTTTTTATCCAAGAAGGGTCCCCCTGAATTGCAATAACTCTTCTCCCAGGAAGTCGTCGCCAAGACCGCTGACAATAGTTACAAATACACACAGGACAAAAAATGGTTACAAACTAAATTTTGACATTACAAAAGGATAATTTACCAATTAATGCTTTTCCAATAAAACCAATGAATGGTGTGTTCTTTTAAGAGGACTGTACATTTTGTACAATTGTACGATTTCATACAGAGTGCAGGGCTGAGTGCTAATCGCTAAACCGCTGAATATTTTTTTAGTAAGTGTGAAGTAGAGTTAGTTCAGCATAATCTAACACTGATAAGAAAGTGCTCTGTGCCAATTATTATAAATATTAAATGTGAGCCGAGCTTTTCATGCATGACTACTATAAAGAGCTACAAAATAAAGAGACTGAGAGATGTTGAGGAAGAGCTTTGTGTGTGTCTTTCTTTAATTCCTGACAGAATATCAGCTTTGTGTTCATTTAAACAGGAGCAGGTTTCATACTGGGTGAGTATAAATGAATTAATAAACTATATTGACATTTCATGGGGTCAGCCATGGCTAAGTAGATAGGGTAGAGTTAGTTCAGTATAATCTAACACTGATAAGAACGTGCTCTGTACCAATTATTTTCCGGCTGAATATGGAAAGCAATTTTTCAGTCTGAAATAATACCATAACTTGGGTCTAAGTTTTTTAGGAGGCTTTCTGTGTGGACCCAAAAAGTTAGTAATCCAGCCATAAACCTAGGTATTTGTAGGTCATTACGCTCTCTATTGAAGAACCATTTTGTATAAAAAACTGTGTATTACATTTTATACTCATTTTAAATATACCAGGGGTTTTTCTACTTGATTAAAAGCAGACTGTAATGGAGCTAGATAGATGAGGAGGGGCTACAGAATCCTAGGAACTGCGCCATGCTGGTAGGCTTTGAACTTTCCAGGTAGACTGGACTTGTCTCAGGTAGCCCTCATGTCTGTGTTTCCTCCGGATCTCATTTTGAACTATGCTGCTCTTGCTAGTCTTAGCAGAATTTGAAATGTAACACGTGCCACAGTTTTTAAGTTCTCTAGTTACTGTTGTAACTAGTATGCTAGTAATTACAGACCAAATATTTAAAGCACCTAATACTGTGCAGCCACTCCTTAAATATCTCTGACTGAAGATATTGTGTATTGTCTGGAACCAATCTCTTATAAGCAGTGCCTTTACGTTCTGTAAATTGTGAGGCTTGCCTGAATCCTCAGTATATACACTCCCTGGCCACTTTATTATCAGCCAATCAAGTTAATTAATCGGAATCATGAAGGATAAAGAATGGGGGAAAATAAAGATGGGGAATATATTAAAGGAAGGGATAAGAACTGTTGACAAACTGTGGGAGAGACAAATGATTGGGGCTATATATTTTGTATAAAGGGGAGACAAATTTTTAAATACAAAAGACAATTAAATGGTGTAAGCAGGAGGAGGGAAATAAAGGCAGAAAAAATAATCTCACCAGTCCCTGAAAATGTTACCTGTCTGAAATTAGTCCCTACCATCATGTGGCTAGTTGGTTGAGCCCAAGAATTCACAAAAAAGTGCAACCAGCAGTCAATCTCCTTATTTGCTTAAATAGAGCTTATACATATGTACCCGTTTGTCTTTGATTGGCCCAGTGGTGTCAGGGTGACAGCCAGTGACAGAAGTGCCGTTGAGTGCAAGACACCCAAACCCCAACTGCTCCCTGTGCGCCTCAATGGGGTTGCACACTGCTCCGGGTGTTCACACCTGGATGGGTTAAATGCAGAGATTCATTTCCTTATGAGGATATAAAGTAATCAAAATCAAATCAACAATATATAGACTAGTAGGCTACATGGTGTCATTTGTGTGACGTGGGATTTTGAAAAACACTGCATTAGACCAGTGAATTTATAGAAAAGTGTTTATATGTTTATATAAAGTAGTGTATTTGCAACATGTCTGCATCAGTGTTTAGGTAAGTGGTATGCATCAAATTCTACATAATTGCTAGAAACTAATATTTACCTAGACAATATTGCCCAGAGCATCACACTGTCTTAACTGACTTGCCTTCTATCTGTTGTGCCTCCTAATTCTGTCTCTTCCCCATATAAGTGACACACCCAGCCATCCTCATTATGTAAATGAAAATAAGACTGCTCGGTCGATGCATGGTTCAGGTTTGAGGCTCATCTGATTTCGGTGGTGGACAAGGTCAGTATGTGAACTCTAACCAGACTGTGGAAAGTCCAAGTGTGACTGCATAAAATTAAAATTTCAATTATATGATGCATTTAATGCTTTTCTATTTGTTAAGCATGCTATCCCTAATCTCAGTGTAATTTGTTGGTATGTGGTTGCTAATAAAATACATAAAACATTCTGAAATGGTTTTTATCCTATTTTTAGCTGATTTAGCACCAACTTAGTGACAAACTTGTTTCAAATAGTAGAATCCATCACTGTTTATTGCTTTTACAATAACATGTCATCATGTTTTATATAAAAAAATTCAGTTTTTATCCTCCATTTTTAGATTGTAGCATTGGCAGCCAAATTCTTTTTTCCTTTCTCTGCACAGATATATGGTGGTCTCCAGTCCACCAGCCTGTTGCGCAACATCTGCTGATTACACATATCACTTAAGCCGAGCACTTGCTTATATATTACATATATAGTCCCTTTGATCTCTGTTTGCTTATCACCTGTCCAAAGACTAGTTCTCTAATTAATTGTCTCATTCTCCCCTGGCATTGTGCTTGCTTATAATTCCAAAAGATAAAAGTATTCTCCCTGGTAACCCAAGGTAGTAAAACTCCATCGGCCCCCAATTGGCTTTAGATTTTGAAAAATGACTACAATATTTGATTCTAGCTTGTTATAACATGACAATAACAGGCATAAAGTTTATAACAAAATGCTACACTAAAGGAACATTTATAGAGACTTTTATGATCATAAGAATTCATAAAATACATCTAAATATATTTATAAAGTGAAATATTTATTGTGTAATCAATAATATTCTCCTGTCCATCATATTATGCCATGGCTAATCAGTGTACATAACTTCCTTTTATAGCCAAGGCTAGTGTCAGAGCCATTCCTGATTTTTACACCTTCAACCCTGATTGCCTAAATAACAGAGATCTTGCACAGTCCAGCATGTAAAGAATACATCAATTCCAGCTCTGCATGAATAATTATGAATAACAATAATGCATTAAAAAACGTACATAACGATCTGAACAATGAACTGGGCATTGTTGCGCTCAAATTGGCACGATTTTTAAAAATTATATACAGTATAGAACTAAAATATTCTCAAGAGTCCTTGAGCTGTGTGAACACCCAGGGCCTGTAAAATGTCTGCAGAGGTGTTTCACTGATAAAGAAAGATCTGTGGTCCACACTTAAGTATTTGGTTCTTCAGTCCTATTGTTGTCAATGAACAGCTTGTTCCCTGTGTACTAGCAGTTCTGCTTCTTCCCTGCCGGTTTTATGGGCATTTTCTTAAGACTAGGACAGTAGAGTTGTTTGTATATGTAGTCTGACAGCAATAGAACTGTCAGGGGTGTGCACTGTAAGCTGCCAGTTTTCAGCATTCAGTTTTCAGAACAACTCGTATTGTTACCAGTTTCAGGGAAAGATTCACAAATAACATTATACCTACACTTTATTTCCAAAAGTATTCGCTCACCTGCCTAAATTCACGTATGAGATAATCCATAAGGTGCAATATAACTTCGGTCCTCCCTTTGTAGCTAGAACAGATTCAACTCTTCCAGTAATGCTTTCCACAAGGTTTAAGTACTTTTAAGTTTAAGTAAAAAGAAGTACATTTGTTCAGTTTAAACACTGATGAGGGATGAGAAGACCTGGCTCTCAGTCTCTACTCTAATTCATCCCAAAGATGTTCTATTGGGTTAAGGTCAGGACTGTGTGCATGCCAGTCAAGTTCTTCCACACCAGACTCTGTCATTCATGTCTTTATGGACCTTGCTTTGTGTACTGGTGCACATTCATGTTGGGAGAGGAAAGGGGACAGTTCCAAACTGTTCCCACAAAGTTGGAACCATGGAATTGTCCAAAATGTCTATGTTGAAGCAATCATACACATGTGGCCATGGAAGTGATTGGAAAAACTGATTCCGATCATTTGGATGGGTGAGCAAATATTTTCCTAAATATAGTGTATCTGTGAGAGATGCCATCATGCCGTCATGCTGTCATCGCTTTGTGATTGTAACTGCACAGATGTTCAGATATAAAAATCGCTATATAAATAAAACTGCATTGAATTGGACCTGCGATTTTGGAGTAACACCGTACACTTAATGTCCTCTCAGTACTCCTGGAAAAAATAAACAAGCCATTAAAAACAAGTAAAGTTTCTGCTGACTGGAAACTGGCAACAATTCTCCCCATCCCCAAACCAAGAAAAGTCCACAATAATCCAAATAACTGGCTAATTGCCAGTTTGCTCAAATTGCTTTGACAAGCTGTTTATGCAAAACAGTAGAAAGGAAGTTTAATCGTTGCCTGGTATAAGTGTTGAAACATAAAGACCAAACTCGAAGTGACTATAGGAAAGTCAGAAGCGCCATTAATTACCTTGTAAGCATGGAGGAGTTCATCAGGCATTAGGTCATTTAAAAGCAACAAATGATTGCTGTCTTCTTCGACCTGGAAAAAGCGTATGACTCAATGTGGAGATATAGAATACTTAAAAACATGCACTAGATGAGCTTTCAATATCAGCTGCCCAGCTTCATTGCTGATTTCTTGACCAATAGAACATTCCGAATAAAAATCAATAATACACGGTCGAATCGACAATTTCCTGGATGTTAAACTCACAATTTCCTGGACGTTAAACTCTCAGTCCTAAGAAACCAAATTCCTAGGACTAATCTTGAAACATAAACTAAACTGGCAAACACAATATGGAGAGCAAATTTTAATCTTCTAAGAAGCTGGAATAAAACGCCAGTGCAATCACAGTTGGATTACGGCTTTATATTTGATCATTGTAGAAGTCATGATTGCAACACCTAAATAGCATATACCACCAGGGAATCGACTAGAATTAACAGCTTATAGAACATCCCCAGTTGAAAGCCTGTATGTGGAAGCAAATATACCACCACTGCATATTAGAAGACAACAGCTGGCTTTATCAGATGCTTTTAAAATCTACAGCAATAATCAAAGCCCATCACGTAATACGCACTTCAAAAACCAGCTCAGCTATTTATATGATGCAAAACCTCTGAGGTTTCGTATTTAATAAGATCTCAATACCATAAATGCAGACATGCCAGAAACGCAATAACAAAAGAAATAACCACCAATCTTATTTCTGCTACGGATTTTCTATACAGCATAATATACTTAAAAGACAAATGGCAAGAAGAATGGGACATGAAACCAAAAAAAGATTCTACAAAATAGTACTGTATATATATATATATCCTCACTTTAGAAGAAACTGCCCAAGGTGCAAGAGACCAGTAACAATGAAACATTCTTATAAACATATAAAAATGACAGACAACACTTTCATAAAGAAATACTATGAAATATTTATTTAATCCTGTTTTATCCATAAGAACCATTAAACTTTTAATTAGAATAAAATTAATATAATAATTTAGTAATATAGAAATTATTAGTATGCCATTTTGTAGCCATTATGTGGTGAAATTGCAATGAACTCATACTACCACTCATGGCAGCTCTGGGTAGTTGAATGTCTGTTCCAATACTCCTGACTTTTTTTTAAAAACTTGTATTATTAACAAAGACTTGAGACCTCAAACCCCCACAACACTTTCAGCCCGGACCCAGCTTTACAACTATCAATGCTTGATTTTAATAATGCTCTTGTAATCACAAATCTTCACAACCAAGCTCTAAAAGCTATTTTAAAACCAGTTGAGCTTAGTAAAAGACAAAATAGAAACTAGAATCGCATGTTAAAAAAATCACATGCCAGTCTGCTGATCAGGTTTCCACAAACGTTTGGCCATGTACTGTCGTCTCTTCATGTCCTCACTGACATTTAATAAACCTGGTTATTATGAATTACAGGGGTTAGACAATGAAACTGAAACACCTGTCATTTAGTATGGGAGGTTTCATGGCTAAATTGGACAAGCCTGGTGGCCAATCTTCATTAATTGCACATTGCACCAGTAA
>JAOUQT010000009.1:2274414-2286618 GCA_025769995.1 Xyliphius kryptos | reverse complement strand
ACTGGTATTGAACTCTCAGTCTCCACTCTAATTTATCCAAATGATGTTTTAACGGGATAAGACCAGGACTCTGTGCAGGCCAGTCAAGTTCATCCACACCAGACTGTGTCATGGACCTTGATTTGTGCACTGTCATGTTGCAAGTGGAAGGGGCCAGCTATAAAATGTTCCCACAACGTTTGGAGCATATAATTGTTCAAATGTCTTTTTGATACACACATCATAGCTGTGTCTTTCAGCCTTTAGATTTATATGCATGCATTATGAACACAGCTCATGTGTCAAATAACTGTACGCCATCTTAGGGTCTATAGTCATAACTGGAAGTGATCAAATATTTGAAAAAAAATTGCATGTATACATCTGTATAAAGGTTATTTAAAGGACATTGTTTTTGTTTAATTTTTGAGGAAAATGATCATGTGTGTTTATATAAAACATACTGTACATACAAGCTTTGAACAAAGATCAGGTTCTTTCATCAATGTTAAGTTGAGAAACCAGTGAATCATCAACAGAGTTGCACAAAGATGAGACAGAAAAAGCATATACAGTATATTAGTACAGACGATGCCCTAATACAAGCCAGAACATCCTATTTCATCCTATTTCCATTTCTAAGCTCATATAATAGACGCTTTACCTAAAAGACTTATTATAATTGTTGCATTTTAAACACTATGAATCACACATTCTACTATTCTTTTGCTTAATATTCTAGGAATAGTTGATTTGAATATCAGTGGCTAAAATTCAGGTGCTGAGGAGCACAGTGACACAAGTTCATAAATCGATTATTTTAGTTTTCTGTATGTCCTCCGTGACGTGAGCGAGTCGCAGTGGAACATTTTGAACTGTTCTAAATGAAGAGAACACATTTTCAATACTGATGGATAGCAGCTGCATTGCTTCAGACACACACACATACAAAGGATCACAGCGAGATCCTATGAGAAAATGAATCAGCCTCTGGAGGGAAAACTATGTTGATTTAATGCTAAGTTTAATCACATGTTTCAGTTTCATTGACATAAATGTACTGTATGTCTGTGTAAGAAATGACAGACATTTGAGTTTAATCATAGCATGTTATAAGAATACATATGTATATGGGGTGTAACTAGCAGTGATGGGCTTGGTGCAAAATGTTCTGGGTGCTGCGATTGTATGTCGTCCTTTGTGCAGGATTTGCAATTTGTCCTATAATACTATATTATTGAACTGTACTGTTTTTAACCAGAATTAAATGTATGGTGCATCAAAGCTGATTAACAATACAGCAATATTAACAATGTAAATAGTTTATGTCCCACAGAGTCAAAGTTATAATTATACATAATGAGTTATCATACATAATCTCCTCTGTCAATCACAATGGCATAATCCAATCAAGGGCATCTGCAAGCTCTTGTATAGGAAACAGGGCGGATAGTACTTTCCTGAGAGTGTATTATTTTGCCCAATTACATAAGCAGCAGTTGGAAAAACAGATGTGGTTGGCCAGTTTCACACGTCTTAAAAGAAGCACATGCTAGCCTCCATCCTTGCTGGTAAGTATCTATTGTATACAGGCAAGGGCTGGCTGGCAGGAGGTAATTGGCAGTTGACCGTATTATGAAAGAAAAATGGATAGAGAGATAAAATAGAGGGTCTATTGTTAGAGACAATTATATAGTGTGTTTTTAAAAACTAACAAAGTGTGTGAATATGTGTGTTACTGTGTAAAGTGAATTACTGTTTGATTTAATTAAAGCTCTAACTAGCTGTTTTTTCATTAAGGAATCCCTTAATCTCAGTAAATAAACAATGACATTTTTAACATAACAAAGAAGGACATTTTTAGCTCAGGTAAGCTATGTACAACACAATCATATGTAATGTTAAGTCAAACACTGTCATGGTTGGCTACACTGATTAGTCAGCTTTCTACAGAATAATTCCCAAAGTCTTGTGTTGTTTGTAGCACTCTGGACCCGGATAATAATGTCATCTGTGGCCTTAAGAATAGGGTAGAGGGCTGTGGACCAAAAAATCAAGACAAGTCACAGCTGAAGTGCCATTGAGCGAGGCATCCAACCCTCAACTGCTCCCCGTGGGCCGGGCACACTGCTCAAGTGCACCCCAAGATGGGTTAAATGCGAAGAAAGATTTTTCCAATGGTGATTAATAAAGTAACTATTGTTATATATTATTATTCCACCCTATGTTGCTGTATGCTATTCATACAGGTCTTCCAAGTCTACTGACTCCCTGCACAAGTTATGTCACGTCCTTCTGTGTTTTTATTTGGGTGCCTCATCACATTTTAAAACTTTTCCTTTTCTGGTCATCTTCTAGATTTATTCAATGGTCATCCTCTTTGTCCATGAGATCCTTTCCTCTTTCATCCAATGAGCAACAGCCGAGTGAAAGATTTTAGGTATATTTAAAGGATTACAAGGTATATACTTGGAAACACAAAACAAACATTAAGTGTGGTGATATTAAAACAGGTAAACGTCAAAATAAAGCAAAACCAAACATAAACTAATACTACAACCCATGGACTAGATAGGTGCATTAAATATGAGATGTTATGTTAAGCATCTGGGTATAAAAAGAAGTCTGTGATCAGCTTTTTTTTAGTCTTGTGGTTGAGGGTGAATATTATCAGCAGATAAAGAAGCTAAAGGGATGGAATCATGGGTAACATATAGGTAGCTTATGTACATGGTTTATAGGTACAGATGCTGACATATCAATAAAATGTAAAATATTCTTCTTAAATTTGAAATTATTCCTAAGCTTCTGAACATTTAACAATAGAGTCCTAATAAACTACATCAAGTACTGACCTTGGAAGGAGCAGTTTATTTATAACATTGGCCAATTTTAACATTAATATCATTTAATTAAGTATATAGAAGGGTGGAACTTTTACTGCCAGCCCACTGCTTCTTCAAGCTAAGGCAAGACACATGGCTTGGTTTCAGGTCTATTTTGCATCAAGGGTTCTCAAGTTGTGCTTTGGCTAAAACTCATATGTTGGAGAGAACTATGCAACGTCCTTGTTGTCTGCTAAGTCAGAAGTGAATTCAGCTCTTACTTGATGAAGTGTTGCTATCACATGAAAAAACAATTTGCCAGTTGATACTGGACACTAGTATTAACCATGAGGGTTTTTATGGCCATGTTGCTGTCAGAAATTTCAGGTTCTCGCTAAATTCTTGTAGTCACGGTCCACACATGTAATGGCTAAACATGAAAATCCAAACTTTCCTTCCACTGCCAAAAGAATGATCTATTTAATGAATTCCAGCCTATTAAACCACATTGAAAATTTCAGAACAGTAGCACAGTGGGTAGCACTGTGGCCTCACAGCAAGCGGGAAATTTCGGTGTATCTGTAATATACATGGGGTCACGGCCAGCCGGTGTCCATCCGGCAACTTTGGGGGCGCAAGTGCAGGAACAACCCTAGACCGGCTCCACTCCTTTGTATGGCACACGAACATTTACACACTAATGGACACCAATTAACATAGAATGCATGTCTTAGGAGAAAACTTTCTCACCAGAAATTTTATTACATACTATGCTCGACTTAAACTTCTACAATTTGTTTTGTCCATGTCTGCATGCCTAAATGAATTGAATTGCGGCCATGTGATTGGCTGATCATATATTTGTGCTAACAAAACAACTGAACAGATGTACCTAGTAAAGATGCCAGTGAGTGTTTATCACGGCATTCTAGTTTTAACACAAATCAGGGAAAGTAACGCCTTAATCTCAATGTCACAGTGTCATGGATGTAAATTTACTGTTTGTCTCAGACTGGCCCTGAATCCGTATTCCCTTATATCCTCGTAATCTTCTTGTGCTTGTAACAGTCCCACATTGCTGACTTCTGTACTACTCTCTAGACAGTTCACTCATGAACGGAGCCAATAATAATGGTTGGACACCTTACTTCTGTTGTGCTTCTCGTCTCTCTGAGTCTCTAAGCAGGCGCTGATATTCAACAATAAATAATACATACCACCACATTAATGGACCACACTAAAATTTGCTTGGTAACACAGGCAAAAGCTAAATGCAATACTTTACAATAAATGTATCAAATCACTCATTTTGTCCAGTGAATGCATCTGCAAAATTTGCCCAGATTCTGGCCCCTGCAATGCACTATAGTGGTGGCATTTGAAATAATAAAAGAATTTTCAGCCACTTGAATCTGGCAACCCTTTGATATGGACTGCTTATTAGTAAGTTATGCTCATTAAGTGCTCCATAACAGATTTTTAAATAGTGAAATTGGAGAGGTTAGAGCAGGGACTGGAGGGTGGGGAGCTTGTTTATGCTAGAGAGGGTTCAGGATCTTCTATGTGCATTTGTGCATTCAGTGACAACTTGCCTAGGGTCATTAGTATTCCTCAGGACCTTCAGCAACAGGATGAGCACTTGCAGTCCCAGCTGAATTAATTAAAGTTAGCATTGCTCGGTGTAGTGGTGAATGTGTCTACACTTCACAGTAAGAAGTAAATGGCTGCTCATAATGTTTATATAGTTCTGGGTAGACTTGCAAATGTCCGAGATCTCATCATCATTATATTTTTTTCCAGATACCTGACCTCACAGTATGTGCACAGCTAGGATGAACAATAATGCAATTGCACATGAACTGGGCAGAGAAAATATATTGGATTGTTGGTGGTTAAATTTGGATTATCGTTCTCAAAGCCCTATAGTGCAGTATTAACTATATATTATTTTATTTTAGTTGCACAAAAATGGCTTCACACACACACACACACATATGCATATATGTGATCAAAACAAATCAATTTTAATATGTTTTGCCATAAAATACATGTGATTATTCATTTATTCATTCATTTTCTTCCACTTAATCCACATGGGGTCAAGGACTAGCCGGTACCCATTCGCCATCTCTAGGCACAAGGGTAGGAACAACCCTAGGCAGGGCACTAATACATCATAGAGCACACACAGTCACACACACTAAGGGCCACTTTAAAGACACCATTCAACCTAAAATGCATGTCTGGAGAAACCCGCCCGAACACAGGGAGAACATGCACACAGAATTTCCCAGGTCCTTCTTGCCGTGAGGAAACAGTACTATCCACTATGCCACTGTCGCCCTACATGTGATTTTCTACCTACTAATCTATATTATTGACTTTATTCTGCTATCATGGTCAGGGTCATGGCAGAGGTGAAGCCTATCCTAGAAACCAGAAGGAACACAAGTACACAACTAGGATGTGAAGCCAGTCTGTCAGAGGGCACAGTAGTTTTGTTCACACCTGGGCAAATTTGGGTGGCAGATCTACCTAAGATTATGTATGTGGAAAAAAGGAAGAAACCGTGAAACCCTAAAGAGGCCTGGTTGGATAAATAAAGTGTTTAGGTTAGAGTGCCCAGTGGGAGAGTCATAGTGCTTAGTCTTTGACTTTCTGTCATTTAAATCGCAGCCCTTGCATGTGATCCAGCTGCACCTCCTCATCACCTGCACTACCTGTTTCTCTTTCGTATGCCTGTTAATCCCCTCCCCTCAATGTGCTGTTGTTTAATTCACTGTTTGAACTCTTATGACCTACAGCAAACCCGGTAGCCTGGAACTGTTATATAGCAACATTATCCACCCTCTGTGCCACCTGGTCAGCCTGCTTTCTATGATGAGAACTCATCACTGAAAATAATCCCTAGATTAGAAATACCTGGCTAATAACATATTGGCTCAAATTAGGATTAATTTCAGAATGCAGAAATCAAGAATGCCAACCCATATCCGCTCCAGCAAGTCTGACAGTTCACCTTATTAGTTTGATGCTTGCCCCTCTGAACAAAAACACTTGGCTGGACGCTTTGGGACGTTCAGATGGACATTTGTTGACGTCTCTTGAAAGACTCGTGATTGAAAGTGAAAGTGATACATTCTGCCACTATGTTTGCACACAGCGGAATTGGTCCTCTGTATTTAACCCATCCGTGCAGTAAAACACAAATACACACACACAAGTGAAGTGAGCACACGTGCCCGGAGCAGTGAGCAGCTAACACAGCGCCCAGGGAGCAACTGGGGGTTAGGTGCCTTCCCCAAGGGCATTTCAGCTATGTACTTGTCGGTACTTGGAATCAAACCAGGGACCTTCCAGTCACAAGGCTGTTTCCTTAACCACAAGCCTACAACTGCCCATCTATGGATATACACGCAAGACTCAAAAGACTGACCAGACATATGCTATGATTACCACAGGCAAGTAGCGCATAAATTCGCAGTCAGTTTATGTAACGGGATTAGATTACGAGCCCGATTTTCATTTTCATTGTATCATCTCGGTTCGACATCATTGAGTCTCATCCATTTGAATTTATCTATAGAGGGCCATTCCTTTCCAAGTTCAGATGTTTCCATATTGACTAAATTCAGTTCACCTTTTAAAGTTTGTCTTCATTTTTGTGTCTCTTCCCCAGGTCTAAACCCGCTACCCTTTGACCCTGCAACCAACAACGAGCCGCTGCAGTTTAATAGCTCCAATGGGCCTCTGGTGTCAGAGTGTCCTCTGGAGACCAGTACTGACAACGGCAGCAAGAAAAGGAAGAGACCTAATCTTCCTCCAGGTAGGCATGGGTTTCATCTTCTAACTACAGTTTTATGTAAACAGCACGGATATGTACTGCCTTATCTGCACAGAGGTAGTCAATGTCCTGTTGTTGTTCATAGACAATATTATTAACAATGATGGGTTTCAGGGTAAGGAAGTGAAGTGACAATAGATTGTTGATGACTTTGATGACTTTGATTTAAGGATTGTCATATTCCTTAAAAGGGATTAGTCTTCTGTCCCCACTTATGTTGGGAATAATTAAGATTAGACAGACAGCTAAACAAATAAAGACACTGAAGACTTCACTGCCGGATCGGTCTTTATGTAACCTGTAAAAAGACGTATGCTTCCTCAGAATGTAAGGACTGAACTACGTTAAAGTGTGAGCTCTGCTATAATATGTGAACTCAGTCGACTCCAAGTCACTAATTAAACCCTTCTAAGGTTTATGTCACAATCTCTATATATCACGTCATAGTTACCAATTGTTTACTGTTTATAAACACGACTTAATGCACAAATATATATATCTTTATTGAACGAAGATCAATATGTATGACTGCAGTTCAAGCAGCTGACACCATCCAGCCCAACTTGACGTGCATTATCTGCCACCACTATGCCATCCTGTGGACGCCCGTGCCCATAATGACAGCCATGGCCCAATCGCTTTAAAACCAGCCGACCTGTGGCCTAACCTGCTCGACAGGAGCCATATTCAATGTCACCAACACAGCACTGACTACGGGACACCTGCCCTCATGGGCGACGAATGTCACCCAACTCCAAGACTACATGGGTAACTGCGAAACCCCGGTGGTAAGAAGACCTAATATCACCTTTTCAGCAAGTGGTGCCTATGCGCAAACAACACAAAGAGACCCCAAGTGGACCATACCCAGTGTTCCTTCAACTTCTGAATCACCATCGTGTTGTGTCATCGAGTATGTGAGTAATCGCACCAATGTCACAGATACCACAGCCTGCAAAATCCTTGAGACCCTCGCGTCCCTAAACAAGATAAATGGACTGACCCTGCAGGTCCTGAAGCTGGCAGAAAGCACTGAAAAGGCCCTTGGTCTCCTCAATGATTAAATGCAGGTACTTCGAGAAGCCGTTCTGCAAAATCGACTGGCGCTAGACTTGATCCTGGCCAGCAAGGGGGAGTGTGTAAGACGATAAACGTATCATGTTGTTTCCGGATACCCGACTATCATGACAATTTCACTAACTCGATAGAACACATGAGGGACACGATTCGTAAACCTCCTCCAGTACAGTCATGGTTCCAGTGGCTTCTATCCTACTTGGGGCCGTGGGGACATTGGGCAGTCACAATTTTATTGCCTATTGTTGTGACTATACTTTTGCTGTTGTGTTGTGCACCTGTTCTCTGCCAATGTCTTACAGGGACGATCTAGAGGACAGTGACAGCACAGTACCAGCTGTTGCAAGCCAGAACAGACGAAGAAGCGATGAATAATGATCTTGAACTTGATGAATTTTTCGTTGAACCTAAATAATCCTCCAAATGACAACAGAATACTTGATTTGTTGTTTGAAGGCAATGATTAATAAGAATCAATGGGGGAAAATGTGGAAGAAATTGAATTTATTCATTTATTTCATTTATTAATGTTTTGATAAAATCATTTTACTAAAGGGTTATTCGTAAGAGAGTGGTTTTGTCTCTGTGATTAAGTGTCTGCGTGTGAAAGTTTATCGAGTAGCCGGCAACAAAGCCGTCAAGGTCTGAGGGTCAAGCTGACATCTTTAAGCAAAACAGATAACGCAAGTGGTAGCTCATGCTGAGAAGATGTGCCTCTAGTATGTAAACTGTTGATTGCTGACTCTTGGTGAGAGAGAGAGCTCTAGGGTGATTTTTTGCCCTCTCATTCTTTTATTAATCATGTGTTCTTAATCAATTGATCGCGTAATGGAATCTAGATTTAGTATGATTCTGTATTAATGCATTTATTCACCATGGTGTATCTTTCAACAACTATATATGAGCGCTTATCTATTTAGAACAAAATGTTTTTTTATTATATAAATACAAATCTTTTTTCTGTCAAGCAAACGTCTCTGTGAACTTACTTTAATCATTTTGGTGATATATTTCCACCACAAGAGCAAACTGCCTAGCAAGGCAATACAACTCCTCTCATTCCTTACTGTCTAACCTCTTGTACAACTCATCATAGGCCTTCTGTTTTGCCTTTGCTACCTACCTCATTGTCCTACTCTTCGTCTCATTATACTCCTGATTACTTTCTTCAGTCCTCTCCTTGTCCCATTTCTTCTTTGCCAACCTCTGAATAATTTCCTGCACTTGTTCCACTACCAAGTTTCCTTGCTCTCTTTCACCTGGCCAGATAACACACCAAGTACCTTTCTGCCTGTCTGTCTAATTACTTTTGGTGTTGCTACCCAGTCATCTGGAAGCTCTTTGCTACCACTCAAAGCCTTTTTGAACTCTTTCCTAAACTCCTCACAGCATTCCTCCTTTCCCAAAAACCACCATTTTGTCCTCTTCTCTACATTTTCCCTTTTCCTCTTCCTAACCACCAGAGTCTTCCTCTCCCCTGAGGAAGTGTGTTGAAGTAGCGCAAAGGCATTTGAAACTCATTTCCCAAGTAAAAAAGAATTTCCTCGGGCACTCAGGAGCTTTTTTTTACAAGCTAAACCTGCCTCATGCACACTCTTAAACAATGAGTCAGCGACCACACTCAACTGGGTCTTCGAAACTCTCAAAAAATGTAAGAATTTGTCTATTTCTATTCTCCAAATTATCAAGTTTATTAAGAATTTCCCGCCTGAAATTTCTCTTTGTCCTCTTGAACTGAACACAAACACACATAAACACGTGCACACCCACACACACAAACACACAAACACACATACATACCCATACAAGCCCAGGTGAAATATAAATACCCATGTCTTACCCGAGAGAATATTATTTCGATCAGAATAATTCACATTCCTGCATTTGCAAGCAATTCTACTTTGTACTCAAATTTTACAGTTCAATAAGACATCCGCAGAAAGTTTAGCTAACATTACGCATCCAAGACCCCAAGAACTTCCATCATATATACAGTATGTGTAACTTTTTTAGAAGAAACTGACCTAGATAGCTTCCATAACCAGGGGCCAGCCAGTTTAAACCAGGTTTTGATGATGTATTCTGCCGTTCTGAATCCCTTTAATGTCTCTTGCTTCAGTTGTATATTAATGCATTTCATTCATACAGTTCTATTTTGACACAATGGTAAACAAGACTAGCAGAAAGTAGGAAGTAAATCAGACTAGAAAGAAAGACTGTAATAACCTATAGAATTTTGTACCCAAAGGTAACTAAGGTCTGATCAATATTGACTTAAGTCAACATTATTCATACTGCCTAATCACTGGATAGCATTATTCCCAAAGCCTCATTTACTTACTCCTAAAAGTACAAATTTTGTCATACACTGCTGTTGCTTTTGCAATGTTTGATACTCCATGGGATGCAGTAAACCCAGAGGAAACCCACACCGAAACAACCTAGGATATCCTTGCCATATCGTACTAGCCATATGCCACCTTCCTGTGCCAATGCAGATTCACTGATTAAGTTATTTTTGAGTAAAATGAATCACATATTAAATGCAACCACATTATTTGTTGGTATAATGAGATGCATAATTAAGGGTTGAAGATTTAGCCACAAATATATTTTATAAGTCATTGATTTTATCTGAAACACTTATAAACCTCTTAGAACCTCAATCTGTTTAATACATTCTTAACATAATAACCCATTTTACACTGGTGTCCATATTCAATTATCATTGCCATCTTGAATGCATGTTGCCTTTTTTGATGCTCCTCTTTCTCTTTCTCAGATGTTTCTTAAATTAAAAGGCCACTAACGATAAGCTTTAAGCTTGGGGAGTCGCAGAATACCTGATCAGATTCTGGCTCAATTGACTGCATGTATCATAGAGCACATTCCGTGTCCAGTACAGCAAGCACCATAGTGTGTATGGAGTATATATCATGGTGGTAATCTGTTTCCTATTTTATTATACCTATTCTATATTTTTCATTGTGCTTTGTTTCCTTATTCTTTATGGACTTTTTTGAGCACCTGCTTCCAAAGTCTGCCTTAGCATCAATTACCGACCATCAGTACCACCTTAACTGTCATATCACATTTTATATTGTCGTTTAATTGGGACTCATTTTAAATACACATACCTTTCGTCTATCATCTAAAAGCTATTACAATGTGAAATTGAAGACCACTACTATACCTTAATGTGTAGGGGAGACAGTGAATCTTATATTAGTGCATGGGCACAGTGTCACTGTAAGTGAGGGAATAAAAATGAATTAATAAATGCCTTGAAAAGTCTGGGTCAGGTGACTTCTGTTTTATGTTTGTGTTATTGGGTACAATATGAATTGGATTTATCTGAAACACTTTTAAACCTCTTAAAACCTCAATCTGTTTAATACATTCTTCACATAATAACCCCTTTAACACTGGTGTCGATATTAAATTATCATTCCCATATAGCAAATTTATTTTTTCTGTCTCATTTGACTGCACGTGTCATAGAGCACATTCTGTCTCCAGTACAGCAAGCAACATACTGTTTATGGAGTATATATGATAGTGGTATTCTGTTTCCCATTTAATTTTACCCATTCTATATTTTTTATTGTGCTTTTGTTTATTTTTTCTTTGTGGACTTTTTTTGAGTTATTGCTTCAAGAGTCAATGTTTGCAATGTTTGATACTCCATGAAATGCAGTAAACCCAGGGGAAACCCACACAAGAAACAACCTAGGATATCCTTGCCAGAGTATCCAAAATACATTCTTGCCTTACCAAAGCCTCATTTACTTACTCCTAAAAGCACTTTTATTTTTTCTGGCTCAATTGACTGCACATGTCATAGAGCATATTGTGTCTCCAGTACAGCAAGGAACATACTGTTTATGGAGTATATATAATAGTGGTAATCTTTTTCCCATTTCATTTTACCTATTCTATACTTTTCATTGTGCTTTTGTTTCTTTATTCTTTAATGACTTTTTTGAGTTATTGCTTACAGAGTCAATGTTTGCAACTGCATGGAATGCAGTAAATGCTGAGGAAACCAACACAAGAAAAAACCTAGGATATCCTTGCCAGAGTATCCAAAATACATTCTTGCCTTCCCAAAGCCTCATTTACTTACTCCTAAAAGTACACATTTTGTCATAAGCTGCTATTGCTTTTGCAATGTTTGATACTTCTGGCTCAATTGACTGCATGTGTCATAGAGCACATTCTGTCTCCAGTAAAGCAAGCAACATTTATGGAGTATATATGATAGTGGTAATCTGTTTCCCAATTCATTTTACCTATTCTATAGTTTTCATTGTGCTTTTGTTTCTTTATTCTTTATGGACTTTTTTGAGTTATTGTTTCCAGAGTCAATGTTTGCAACTCCATGGAATGCAGTAAATGCAGATAAAACCAACACAAGAAAAAAAGCTAGGATATCCTTGCCAGAGTATCCAAAATACATTCTTGCCTTCCTAAAGCCTC
>JAOUQT010000009.1:2025458-2040486 GCA_025769995.1 Xyliphius kryptos | reverse complement strand
CAACTGGGGGTTAGGTGCCTTGCCCAAGGGCACTTCAGCCATGACTAGTCGGTACTTGGAATCGAACCAGGGACCTTTAGGTCGCCAGGCTGGTTCCTTGACCACAAGCCTACGAATTAAAAAAGTTGGGCGCACTATAAAATTTTATCAATCCAATTTTTGGCAAACTCTTTTCCATTGGATTAAATTACTGTATATATTTGCAGTTCAGCTCTCTACTGCCCATATAACTCACAGAGTGTGCCCCTCTTTTTCTCTCTCTTCTCTGCACCTGTCAATCACTGGAGCAGAGCAAGAAAATAAAATATGGTGATAGAAATTCCTGATGGTGTTTTGTTAGTCAGTGATTGCGGCATATAAACAGAGCCCTTATTTTCTTTACCCAATTTCAGCCTACATTTTTGAGAGTCAAGGTTGTTGAATCACCTTGGCCATTATAGTTTTTTTTCCGTCTCTTTTTAGCCTGATTTTTCACACTATATTTTTATCAGGAGCCAATTAAAATAAGGGGTGTGGCTTATCTGAACTTAAGCAATTACTACTCATTAACACTTGCACAGAATCTCATACATACTAAACACGGCAAAAATTTACTGGAGTCATATGATTCAATACATCATGCCTAACACACACATGCTTTCCTAATACACATGCTTTTAAAAAAGTGTATAGTTGATTTGTACTATTATTATTATTATTATTATTCTCTCCAGAATAAATTATTGTGTAGACTACTCCTCTAGGTTAGATAGAGATTTAAGGCATCTCAACAAAAAGTATGTTAATAAACCAACAGGTGGCGCTATAAAACTTTAAGGCCACAGATTTTTCACTGACTTCTCGATTCATGCCCTACAAAAACGCCCTTAAAATACTAAGCCACATGGTTTGTGTGGTCATTAGCATAATATTCAAAATAGTACAGTACTAGCCCTAGGATCATGACCCAATCTGCACATACTGTAGTTTGGTATCAAAAGATGCAGAATAATTTGACCTTAATATTTGTATCAAAATAGTTTTGTGTGGACTCAAACACATAAACCGCTCGAAGTCAGTGCTATAAATCATATACGAATGAATAAATTAATAAATAAATGAATGAAGTATACTAGTTCATGCACTTTGATCTTGAACCCACAGGTTGCTGTTTATGGCTATATTTCTTACTTAAATTTATTTTGGTGGTGACACTTAACAAAAACAGCGGAAAGGAGCATACTGTATATTTATTGTTTTTTGAACTGTTTTGCACATTCACCAGAGGGAACTCTATCTTTATCCCAGTTTTTATAGCTATTGGCATTGGTCGAATATTTCATAAATATTGCAGCTCCTTATCTAAAGCTGTTTCCTGCAAAAAATCCCAAGAATGAGTAAAGTTTGGGAGGGGGATTTTGATGTTTCGTTGAGCTCCGGGAGTGAGGTTGTTGAGGTGGAACTCTGTCAGGAACTCTGGCAACCTGAAGGGATTCAGGGAACATGGCAATCTGATGATTATTATTAAAATACCTCTCTGCAATAACTTTTGCTTTCTCCTGTGTGTTCCTGAACCTGAGTCAACCTTACAACAAAGTGTCCATAAACCTGTATCTAAATGCGTTTTTTTGCTTTTTTTGCCAGCTTATGCTTGACCTTACAGATTCAATAGTTATATGCATTATGTTTAGCGCGTCAGTAGAAACAGGCAACTTTACTTATGTACCTATCATATTTAATGAAATGAAAACAGAATGGGTGTCAATGCAACCACATTAAGCACATAAAAACTAAATTATTTTATTATTTTTTAAGATATTATTGCCCATCTACACGGCTGTCATTACCTCCTATATATTAGCAACTAAGCCCATAGGTTGTTCAATATCATTGAGTTAACAGAGAGAAAATGTTTCATGGATTTGTAGATTTAGTCCCTTATGGCTCCACTGCTGGGTTTTGGAGAGTCTTTGCACCTCAGATTTTAATTGATCAATTAAAAGAATTGATTTTCCAGTGAGACAGCTCTGATGGTTTTCCCAGGATTCATGAGATAATGATTAAATGGTAATGAGGCGCAAGACACATAATGCACAGGTGGGAGCTGGGGAGACAGGAACAGCAATGTTTTACAGCATGCTGGGTCTCAAAAAGGCAAAGAGGGCAAATCATTCGGCTGATTAATTTACCCTTCAACTAACACCAAAGAATGTTACCCAATAACTCTATTATTCTCTGATGCATCTTAGCAGCCACTTTATAATGGCCAGCTTCACAGGGGCTCTGGTACAGGAAGAACCAGGATGCATGCCTGCCAAAACGAATTGCAGTTGTTGCCACATTGAACAGGAATGAGCACTCCTCATGTTTTAAAAATAGCATGAACATTTCAGTTTAGCAGTTTTAGTTCAGATGTGATGTTTTTGATTGCCTATGTTTGTGTGCATTTGCAGATATTTAATGGAGAATCATGTGCTCCTGACATGATGAACAGCAGCTCAGTTTTGCTGAGATTAATTTTACCACTTATTAGCCTTCATGCATAAATCATTAAGTACAATGAAGCAGAATAAGAAAAAGACGAGTCAGTATGGAAAATGCTAATAAAAGCAGTATTTCCTTACAGTTAAGGTGACATTTATATAATAACAGTCATTTATAAGCCCAAAATATTTTCTGATTAACAGACATCCATTTCTGCATTTCAGGCCTGCAACACATTTCTGAAAAATGTTGGCTCTGGGCAGTTTGAAGCTAGTAAGTAGATAGCGAAACAAATTATGCTGCATTCTTTAAAGAAGGTTTGGTAGGGATTTGCAAATTTCTTTGATTTATGCTTAAGGCATTAGTATGTAAAGGGCAAGAGTGTCATTTACCAATAGTAGCAGTAGAATAGTTATGCCATGTTATGAGCCTTAACCATGTCTAGAAGGTGCATTGACTTGGATTTGAGGTACTCATTTGTCCAGATTGTCCAAAAAAAAAATGGGCTCTGAAACAAAAATAGAAGGGACTGTTCAGTCAATAATCAGCAACAAACCCAAAAAAAATGTATGGGTTACTACTATTTCAAAATCATGGTATATATCTCCAGGCTTTTCTTTTTAGAAAAAGAATAAACTAAACTTAGATATAATTTGGGAAACCATTAATAAGTAGCTATTATAGCAGCCTTAAAAGACTCAAAGACATAATAAAAAATAAAAATTATTGAAGATGTCTCATTATTAATTTATAACAGATTCAATTGAGTCAAAAGACACAACTCCAGCCAAGTGTTTACCCAAAAAAGTATATAGTAACTTCATGGCTGGACCAGATGAGCTTCCGTTACAATGTATTAAACCTAAGATACTAAACTTTACCTTATATTTAATTTTATATTCCAATGTAATGTTGTCTCTGCATTCAACACTAAACACAAGGCATTTCCATTCATTTTTCTTTTTTAAAATTCACTTTTATAATTCATTTTTATTTGTTTAAAGAACTACTTTAATCTTCATTACTGTTACATTTTTTGCTCTTCGTGTGATCACTGCAACTATATCTTTGTGCACTGTATCTTTTGAGACTGTTTTGGCCTGAAATCATGCCTAAATACATACTCTGGAAAAAGTGAAGCATAGCATCTTGGATAAGACAATGATATGACAGCCAAACATGACAGCCTTAACTGTCTGAAAAACACAAAGACAGTTTAGTATATTGAATGTAGATGCAAAAATATTGTGGTTCTCTATTACAGTACACGAGATTATAAAATAAAATAATAAGGTGACATTTGGGAATTTAGCTGTACTACAAAGGCACCATTATTTCAGGAACCTAAAGATAACTTGTCAGTTATTTATAAGTCAGCCTTTATGTACTAAAAAATAAAAATGTGCTTAATGTTTATATATGTATTAAATCAACGACAAGATAAAAGGAATGCCTTGTATTTCATAGTGATTTGGATATGCATTTCAGGTCTTGGTGCTCTAATATATCTATTGGCTTTTATTCAGAATTAAACAATCTTCTCTGCCAGCATTCTAGCCTCAGGAATTGACTGGCTGTGCAGAAAGCCAATTTCACAGCTAACACACTATTCATATGCTTTAGTATATCCATATTAAGTGTCTATAAGTGAGAGGAACATGACAGTTGGTATTTCTTTAAAAAGGTATGTGTCATTTATGAGTCCTGAGGCAACAAAAAGGAATCTAATCTGTCAATTGCTCTCACTGTCGGTTATTCCAACATACTTTTAACCTTATGTCAAATTACTAAGCAGTAAATAACATGTAATATATTAAAGTGCATGTTTTAAAGCGTAATGGAAGGAGATGTCTTTGTTCAGTGATTGCTTGTTTTTTTAAACTACAGCCTTTGTAAAGCATCATAAGAAAGCATTACAAAAAGGTTTATTTTTAAATAAACAAACCAGTCTCAATTATATTATATCATGGTGCTTAAAAATAGTTGTTGCCTTCAAATAACATATAACATATAACATATAAAATATGTTATATATAAAAGCTATAACCATCATTCACGAAGTGACACATTTTTCCACATTTGACACCAGGCAATATCAAGACAGATAATGATACCAATACTTTAACATATCTCACTTTTAATAACGAAATAGTCAATGTCACTAAATGTATAACAGAATATTTGACATTAATATAAAAAATGACGAATCAGAGTTGTCCTTTTCTACATTATTTCATGTTTAGTTAAACTATTGCTAGTACATGTCAAAATTTACCTCATGTAAATGTAAATAAAGGTGAATACATAATTGTTTTTAGGATTCACTTTTCATTAAGAAAACATAAATTATATTCATATTTTTAACCTACTTGTTTTACAGCCACTTGTTTTACAGCCACTTGTGCCACAGTCATTTTGCCTCTACATTTAATAATAAACTCAAAGCATCTTTAAAGATAAAACATCATTACTGTTTTTATTACTGTTGTAATTTTTTTAAATAATTTTTGCCTTTAAAATTACAACTTTACGGATACAGCATTCAATCTGACTGGACTCTTATATCAGCTTGCACAACTGTAGCATATATCAAGCTTTTCTTTACCGTACCTTGAGCTGGGGTATTTTTCTCAATTACCATCTAAACTATAGCTTGCAGTATTTTGTTATGTGGCTAATTTGCAAGTGTTTAATAATATTTGTGGTATTGGCAAAGTATAAAGCTATTTTAATATTTATAACAACTTCTTCATCTTTTGGCTTTTTCCCTGTCACCAGGGGTCATTTATAACATTTGGCCTAAATGAGATAACTCCCATCTCCACAGTTGTCTATGCTGTTCCATGTTGAATGCCTCTGTGAAATCAATGAAACAAAAATACAGTGCCTGGTTCCTTTCTCTTGTTTCTCCAGGATGATACAGTGGTTTTGTTCTAATCTCTTGTGCCTTTTCTCATCCAGCTTGTTCTTGGGCAATCTATCCTACAAGACTGGTCTGCATCTGCTTCAAGATCACTCGCAATAGGGTCTTGCATGTAATACCAGTGTTACAGTCCTGTAGTTTCTGCATTGCAGCAATTCTCATTTCTTGTGCAGTGGAATGAAGACTGAGTGTATCCATTCTTCTGGCCAGAGTCCCACATTTCTATACAGGCCTTATGGATCTTGTTCCTCATCATCTCCTCCAAACCTGAGCAGTTCAATCACTATGTCATCTGAACTAGGCACCCTTTGTGTGGCTTTGCTTGATCTCTTAATTCAGTGGTAGCAGTTCTGTATGTTTATCTCTTTACTACTATACAGTTCCTTTCCACCTGTTCCTTTCCACATTTGAAACACAGCTTTGATCATGACATCCTACATTTTCTGCCACAGATCATCATGTGTCTGTGGTTTCTCAAGTTTTTCCAATGCTTCAAATCTGTTTGCAACCTCCATTATTGTGGCCTGAACTGGTCAGTACTGAGCTTTTCAAAGTCCGGTTAATTTTCCTTTTTCACTTTTTTCTATTCTATTTGTCAGCATCACAAAGGTATAATCTGCTTAACAGTGTGTATTGAGGCATATGTGTACATTATTATTTGCCTGTTTCGATTGCTTGTTGATGAGGATGTAGTCATTGCGTACATAACTTAGTTTCACAATTTTTCTGATTATTGATCCTTTTGATTTTTTTCTATAATCTTGCTTAAAATCTAACAAGCTGCAAACCATAACCTATATTAACAATCATTTTTAAAGGGCTTTAGAGCAGATGATTTAATTAAATATAGCAGTTTAACAGTTGTGCCATGCTACACCCTGCACTGATATTCTTGCAGACTCTAAAATGTTCATTGTACTGAGATTTTGCTGTCTGGTTCAGAAGTGAATAATCTATTCCTCGATTATAAACAGATGGCTGCACAAAATAACATTGAATGTGCAGTAAACTAAAAAAGGCAACTAGTTCGACCCAGAACATTAAGATTTACAATCTTGGCTAACTTACTATAACCTCCACTTGTTTATAGATTTTTACTGAATGCAATTATCAATACAATGAACAATAAAGACCTTTTTTGTACAAAAATTATTATGGTTCATGAAAAGATGAGAATATGATAAAAATTAAAGTTATGTTTTCAGCTGAGGACTGCAGCCTGGCTGGATGCATAAATATGACATATTAAAGTTGTAAATACATAAATTTGCCTGTGTTCTATAAGTTCTAATATGTGACTCTAGGGCTTTTTTGCTGATAAGATCAAAACAGCACATTTTGTTCTGCTGCGTTCTCTGCATTGTTTTTTTCTCTCTTCTTTGTTTCAGCTGAGCAATGGGGGGGGGGGGTCGGGGGAAAACATGCTCAGTGCCTTACATTACCATCTGAGTGTGACTGTGAGAGTTATGTGAGGTTTTGTATGTGATGCAGGTCACTGGTGGAGCAGGGCGTTGTGTGTTAAATAATCATTATGCAATACCCAGAAATAAGATAAGATACAAACAAATAAAAATACTCCTCCATCAACAAAGGAGAAATGAAAATTTTTTTTACATCAAAATTTGAATTAGCATAATGGAAGCCAAGCTTAAGGACACAAAGCAAATAGTCAAGCAAACAAAAGTCAAGCCAAAAACGGAATAGATAAGTTCAGCGTTAGCAAAACAAAAACAGGTAAACAAAAATTCAGAGACATCAAACAATACTGTTATTTTCTCAATTTCTGTCTCTCCTTCCATCTAATAAGCTTTAACTTTACCTCTACTGGTACTTACTTTCTGCTCTCAAAATCCATTTTCTTATTTCTCACACCTTTCATTCTCTCGTCTTTTATCTCACTGTTCTGGCGGCTTTCAGCTTCCATATAAGGTCCACAAGGTCAGCATGAGAGTGAGAGAGAAAAAGGTGGATGGGCGCGCCATATATTCATGTCAGACCGGTCTCGGGAAGACATTCTTGAACCTGCTGAAAAGTCAAGATAGATTCTTAAAAGAGCCTTACATTACCCATTCTCTTTCTGCCACACTGCAGCTCACCATGCAGACACCTAGAATGGAAACATTTAATATTGTCCTTTCCTTTACTTCCTGGTTGCTGCACTTATTCTTAATCTTTTTAGAGATCCGTATTTATATTGCACTGATCACTTCTGTGTTTGGTCACACAACCTTTGTAAAAGTCTTTATGGAAGAAGTGTTTATGGATAGATAAGTTGAAAGAGCATTGCAAAAGTGTCAGCCGTGACGAAGATGCTGACGAGTTCCAGTAGTTTCTGTAGTTTATTTAGCAAATCAATTGCAAATAAGCCACTGCTCTGCATATACAGTAATCGATGACGGCATCCCATAATGGCTCACAGGTCAGCCTAAAATGTTTTATGAAAAAAGCTTTTTATATAAAAGCTTCTTTACATATTTTAAAGTGTATTGGAAAGCAGGGAGTTTGTGTCAAAAATGTTGTATTTCTCTTTTATAAAAGGTCTACAGCCAGAGTGCAAATTATTTTTATCTTGACCGATTTGGTGAACAGGTAATTTAATTAGTAACCTAATCTCAAAACCCTAGAGAAAGAAATAAAGACAGTCAGAGAGAGAGAGAGAGTGAGAGACAGAAAGACACACCTGACTTCAACAGTGTGTTATTTTTACACACTCTGCTCTGTTCCAAAAAGTAATAAATAAATGTTCAGTCAAATTATCACACATACATTAAAATTTTACACATATTTATACATATTTACACTCACACTGTACACGTATACAGTTTTTTCTTTTTAACTACTATTTTATTAAAAAAATAACTCTGAAATTAAAAATTATGTAGATGCCATAACATAGAACAAGGAGATAAAAAATAGAAAGAAATGCATTATTTACATAGAAAATTACATTTACATAGAATTGATATTTTTCCCCAGTATTTTTTTGTTTTTAGTGATGAATAATAATATTTAGAGTAACATTAGTTTATTGATTTTCATGTCCATGATGTGCTGCATTAAATTTGTTACAGAATTCAGTCTCTCTGTTGTTTGTGACACGGTCTACTGCTTATTACCTGTTTGATGTTAAGGGTTTGATCTTTATGCTGCGGTCCTCATTACCCTGTTTACTGCAGTTTGTGTGTCTCTGTGCTCTCTGTACTTGTTCCGGATAAGTCAGTTTAATACCCATTACTGTCTGCACAGTCAACTTCTCTTCCTTCGGCTTTTTCCCAGTTCCCATTTATTGTTCTTTGTTTCTGAAGGTGTTAGCCTATTCTTTTTAGCTGTTGGGCAGTTGGTTATTAACCCCCGACTCAACCTTCCTCTCCTCACGATCGACTGCAGGTGTTTTTGCTTCATAGAATTACCAGTGCCCTTAGCACAGTTTTAAATGCGTTGATACCAGTTTACCATAGCGTGAACATTCTTCCTCCAGTAGTTTATCAATGAGATACGGAGGACATTTTATATGATGATTTATTTATATGGTAGACTGAAGTGTAGGAGAAAAATGGTGCATTTTTTAGCATTATTCAACTCTTCACTAGTTGTTGAGGAACAGGACGATGCTGTTCATTCTGAAGTTTTCCATGATGTAAATATGCTCCATGGTGTCGCCAGACAGCACTCCTCCATGGCAACGTTCATAACTAGCCATGGCGGCTTGTCGAAAGAGTGTAATCCATGGCTGCAGAAGATTTAAACACCTTCTAGGACATCGACTATCACTCCAAACACTACCCATTCTGAACCACACGAGTGGAACCATTAAAGGGTTAATCTTCAGATGTGCAATCTATTTCATGCATTTATATAATTCTATTATTATTATCTATTATTATTACATTTGTTTGTAATATGTCGAGATGCAAAAACATGCTAATATTATGCAGCACACATTTTTTCACTGATGGCTCTGTCGAAAGCTATAAATAAAACATTTATAAAGCCACCTACGTCACTGTCTCATCAAATGCATAAGGAGATGCATGAAAATTACTTGCGAAATTTCTGAAACTAGAAATATATTTCACCTGGGTCTGGCACTCAAAGAGTATGTGTTTTAATTCAGATAAAAAAATAAAATTTATGAATGCAGATATCTGTAAAGACTTAGATCTAAAGCAGTTTGTTGTGGAGGCAAGTATAGTCTAATAATTTAAACGCAGTTACAAGCAGGCAAACATGTGGCAAAAAGGCAAAATATTTAATCCAAACATGTGTAGCAAAGTCAATAGTCCACAAAAAACAAAAGGCATATCCTAAGAACAGAACAAATATCACACTCAGTAATACCCTCAAAAAAAAATAAAAACACAGGAAGCCAAAAGGACAGAATAAATACAAGAATTAAAAAGCTATAGAACTGCAAACATTGACTAGAAATACTAACTGTGCAACACCACAACAGTCTACCAGAATGTTTGAGAGGACTTTATGATTCCTTATGCTAAGGATCTGCATGAAGATGCAGATTTTATGTATCAGTAGGACCTGGCACCTGCCCATGCCGCCAGAAGCACCAAAGTTTGGTTTAATGTCATCACAGTGCTCGACTGGTCAGATAACTTGCCGTACCTAAATTCCATTGAGAATTTATGGGGCATTCATAAGAGGGAAAAAGGGCCACCAGACCCAACAACAAAGAGCTGACAGCAAGCATCAAGAAAATCTGGGCTTCCATAACTCCCTGGCAATGCAACAGGCTGATTACCTCAATGCCATGTCAAATTAAGGTAGTGATTAAAGCAAAGGGATTCCCAACAAAGTATTGACACATAAAGTATAATAAATATATATGACAATTTACTTTTCTAATAACATGTTTATGAAATTATACTTTAATTACAATTATTATTTATTAAAATAATTTGCATTAATTTACACTTTTGTGATGGTGGCATTAATGCCGAAAATTACTTTGAGATTTTAGTGTAACATACTGTGTATTTTTTATAAATGGATGTTTTATAAATACAGATGTTGGTGTCTACTAGTTTGCACCTTTGAGACACTGTAGCATTCACCACAACTTGTACTTGGAAGCTTGTTAAAGACCAATTGATCATTTACCTGTCACTATTATGTGTCAAAATAGAGTGCGGAATGCAAAGGCTGTATAATATAGGTAGAATGGCTAGATATCATGGCTATTTAAAAAATTACTACCATGACTTAAGTAAGGAGCAATGCACATTTTATCATATTTTTGATTAGTTTAAATAAGTATACATTATCTTTAATTAGTTTACTTTAAGAAAATAAGTATCTGGTAAAGCAGAACTAATTGTGTCAATGTACAACAACCTTTCCACTTAATCCACATGGGGTTTGCGGGCCAGCTGGTGCCCACCCGACAACTCTGGGTGCAAGGGCAGGAATAAACCTAGACAGAATGACAATCCATTTTAGGGTGCACACACACACAGTAACAACGGGCAATTTACAGCAACCTAACATGCATAAATGCATGGATTGTCGGAGGAAATGTGAGCAAAGAAAACCCGCACAAACACCTGGAGGACATGCAAACTCCACAAAGAAATGTTCTAAGTTGCCCCACTTGGGGCTCGAACCCAGCTCGTTCTTGCTGTGAAGCAACAGCACTACCCACTGCCCTACCGTGCATATGAGAACAAAAAATATAAAAGAACGAAAGACAGAGAGAGAGAGAGAGAGAGATTATAGGGAGAGAGGAAGGAAAACTAATAAGAAACTGCCACACTAAGGCCACAGCAGTGCCAACTCAATTACAGAGTCTACTTTGCCCCAAGGCCTTAAGAATCCTCTGTCATATGATTCAATTGTACTGGAAATTCCATCAAGCTACATCCATCCTATAAATAAAATGAAAACCTTCATCTTTTTCTTTTCCCCCCATTTCTTTCTGCCTTATGTTCTGTATGAATGGCAGTCCGGAAAAGGTCAGAAACAGACACAGAATTAGAATGAGAAAAAATGTGTTGCCATTACTTCAAACTATTTTGGGTCTGTTAGGGTTTAATGAAGATGAAATCAACATTAATACTACTATTACCAATACGAAAAATTAATATGTAGTAGTAATAATAAAAAGAAGGTGAAGAATAAGAGTTAGAAAAAGTGGAATAAGTATTGGTAATATGTAGTTTATCTAGGAAATAGTATTAATAATAATCTACTTTTGACTAGTACTGTAAGTCCTAAGTTAGTAATTTCTGAATTCTGGATTCACACAACATTGCTACAAAAAGCGAAAGGAAGAAAATACCGGTGGAAAAAAATCTGTGCGAAAAGAGCGATGGACCTTATGTTGAAAGACCATGAAACGGAATTGACAACAACTAGGACAACAAGTAATTAATGGAACTGATGGAAAAAAGCTGCAGACCTGCATTTGTGGTATATCAGTACATGAAAATTTCATCTGTTTAGATTACTAAAGAAAATTCTAAATTGAAAAAATACATATACATATACAATATCTTCATTAATTGCACATTGCACCAGTAAGAGCAGAGTGTGAAGGTTCAATTAGCAGGGTAAGAGCCCCGTTTGCTCAAAATATTGCAAAGCACACAACATTACGGGTGACATACCAGAGTTCATAAGAGGATAAATTGGCACATCTGTGACCAAGACAGCAAGTCTTTGTGATGTATCAAGAGGCACTTTGGGGTGTTTTGGAGGAGCAAGTCAGGAAACGTTTTCCTCCACCAGCATCACGTAGTGACCTGGCCACTATCCTGCAAGAAGAATGGCTTAAAATCCCTCTGACCACTGTGCAAGACATGTATTTGTCGTTCCCAAGATGAATTGACGCTGTATTGGTGTTTCAGTTTCATTGTCTAACCCCTGTATTATATTAAGCCATACTTCCATGTAAATAAATGACCTTCATGGGAACATGCTGACTCTTTCACTCTCTCTTGAGCGGGGGGTTCGTGTCATTAGAAAACAATATGTGCTAAATGCCTCACAGCATGCGAGTAGGGAAAAAGTCTCCAGTGACAAACAAGTGACAAAGAAGTGACGAACAAAATCATTGGTACCGTGGTTTAAGTTTGCAAAGCTCCATGTCGCGTTAGTATTATTATAACAACTCATTCATTCATTATCTTCTGCTTAAACCACACAGGACCATGGGCCAGCCGGTACCCACCCGGCAACTCTGGGCGCAAGGGCGACACACACAGTTACACAAAAAATTCAAACACTAATGTATGTCTTTGGAATGTGGGAGGGTAAATAAGTACCCGGAGAAACCTGCATGGGGAGAACATGCAAACACCACACAGAAATTTCCCAAGTCGTCCCACCTGGGGATCAAACCCGCGTCCTTCTTGCTATTAGGCGAGAACACTACCAGCTGTGCCACCTTGTCGTCCTTACAACAACTCAAAATGGCATTAAGTTACATGTCATCAACAAAAGAGATACATTTGTTTGGAATATTCAAATTTTCCAAAATGTGGAATATTCTAAAGCGTCACCAAACTTCCAATTACCACTGCATGCCAAAGCTCACCGTCTGTCCAGAAGGTATGTGCAGGGTTTTGGGGCCGGGTTTGCTGAGGAGAAGATTGACGAGTTTGATGCTTGCAAAAGTTCCTCTCGTCATTACAGCATCATTCCCTCTGCGTGCACCGTAAGAGTTGAATTCCCGAGGCGTTAGGCTGCGACACGTATCCAAACAAAAGAACATTTCAAATCAGTAAAGATTATTCATCACTAACCTCATAATGATCAACGAAGAAAATGTAAATCCTCTGAAACACCTTAGTTTAATAAAGTTTAATAACCTGATAATAATCTTTCTAATTACCCGATTCTATACTTTGGTTAGAATACTAACTCGTCATGAGTTTTATAATATAAAAGATCACTAAATTAGGAACACCTTAAAGCAAGTTGATTAATTACAGTATGTACACTTTGTGGACATTCATACGCTCAACGTGACTCATACCCACTGCAGTAGCTAGTTTTGTACTTGCCTCTCGGATCAACCACACATTTCTGGCTTCTGGATGTTTGTTGACGGTTCCTTAAAAACTAGGTACACCTGTAATATGTGAGGAACACCCACTAACTGGGATGTAACCACTATTAAGGGGCAAATTAACAGTGATCATTTGCCACCTGGCAAATGTTCCCAATCCAGTGATTGTTTATTGTAACCAACTGCAAAAAAAAAAAAGAGAAGAAGAAGAATCGAATCTGCGGTTACCGTTTGCTTTGTAGGTACTTAGCAGCTGTGCTGACCCGAGCAATGCTACCAGCTGGAGAGATGTGATCAGTGGTGACCTTGTCCCCCAGAAACAGCAGGACATGTGCATTATTGATTGATGGAGGAGGGCAAACATCTTTACACTGAAAGAATGGAAAAATACACTGGGTTAAAACTCAGGCACTTGGTCTTTGTCTTAAAACCATTTCAATACTGAAAAAAGAGACTCACGAGTTTGCTGAAGAATGGAGGACAGCGAATATAAGTGGACTTGGGATCCCATGGAAAGAAAACGCCATCTGGAGCATCCAAGTTACTCCAAAAAGTGCTCCCTTTCTAAACGTACAGTTAAATTATAGTTCAATTATGAAACATTACATAATACCACTGACTAAATACAAACCAAATAAATACTGTGTATTATACAATTTTATTATAAAACAACCTGCATCCTGCTCTTGAGATCTGTGAACATAGAGGCGATGACCACGTGCTCCTCTATATACTGCAATTCTTCTTTAGACGGCCACACGTCCCTCAGGAACACCCCCTTGCCTTCACTGTTCACACCTATGCCCACAATTACGACATAACCAACATCAACTTTAAGACATCCAAAAGAAATGTCAGTGCATAACTGTGCTTAGTCTTACCAAGTGGCTCTTTCTCAAAATCTATTCCAACTGTGCCGGCAATAGCGTATGCCACCACAAGAGGGGGTGAGGCTAGGTAGTTTGCTCGCACACAATCGCAGAGACGCCCTTCGAAATGCCTGTTTCCGGACAACACTCCACAAGCAATCAAATCCCCCTAACAGACAACAAGTGCGGCAATTTTAACAAATGTGATGTGATACACAGATATGCAGAGAGTGATGATTAACATTAATGACATCATACCTGTTTGATGGCATCTACTACACATTCAGGTAAAGGTGCAGTGTTTCCTACACAGGTGGCACATCCGTAACCAATCACCTCAAACCTAAAACACAGAGCAGGGGTAAAGACATAATAGCTAGGACAGATGGGATTTATTCTGTAGTGTAGCCAATACTGTTATGATATTGGTACCGATACCAACATTTAGTCATAGTATTGGAATCGGCTGTGGAAAGTTACAAGACCCAGAAGCATCTTGTTTAAAAAGACACCATACACACTGTGGTATTACAGATTTGTGCATATTCATTTTTTTATGGCCCTAAATCTGTGTGTAGTTATTTGTAGTTTCTCAACCAGTAAATTCAG
Organism: Xyliphius kryptos; assembly: GCA_025769995.1. Classification (NCBI taxonomy): domain Eukaryota; kingdom Metazoa; phylum Chordata; class Actinopteri; order Siluriformes; family Aspredinidae; genus Xyliphius; species Xyliphius kryptos. The sequence goes on along the minus strand of JAOUQT010000009.1, from coordinate 2,025,599 downwards.
TTGTTTAATCTTTATTATTTTTTATTATCAAAATAACCTACATTTAAATAAGTGTTTAATGCATTTATTTCATAAAAACCCTTTATTTGTACCCGTTGTTGTAACATAACATAGTTTGTATTGCCATCAATACCCTGTATC
>JAOUQT010000009.1:1959663-1971376 GCA_025769995.1 Xyliphius kryptos | reverse complement strand
AAATGTGTTAATCCACAATTTGTCATAGTGTAGCCCGGCTGGGTGGGCTGGACTTTTCTGGAGCAGCCAATTACTGTCTAGATCCCACCCACCCGTTAAAATGGGTCCTAAATACAAAAATTGAATGTGAGAAATAGACGCGAGAGAACCGAGAGCGAAAAAATGAGAAGCACAAGCAAAAAAATAAGCGCGGGCGAAAAAATGAGAAGCACGATCAAAAAAATGAGAAGCACGAGCGAAAAAATGAGAAGCACGAGCGAAAAAATGAGAAGCGCGAGCGAAAAAAATGAGAAGCGCGAGCGAAAAAAATGCTGGAGAACATGAGAGGAACCATCATTATTTAAATCCCCAAGACTTTAAAACCATCTCTATTAACCTTAAAACAGTTCTCCTCTGCCATCAGCTGTTCCACTTTGCGTTGGTAAACCCCCTCTGCGGCGGCTCTCAGGGGCTGGGTGGAGGGCGAGCCGCCGGTGGCGCCGCCGCCGCTCTCGGACAGATACAGATCCATCACCTGAACGCAGATCTCGTCGCTCACTATATGCTGCAGCTGCACACAGGACAACAAACGGGCGTCAGTGTTCGGACAAACCTGGAGAGTGACCCCCCCCCCCCACGGGACACAGCGGGGGCGACGCTTGTAATGGAGCATGGATTCATATTTTGGATTTATAAGCCCCACTTAATTCCAGTTAATTCCGACTCGGTCGGGTCGCAGCACAGACCTGCCGGACGATGCTCTGGATGAGTTTGTCCATGGTGAAGGCGATGTAGGCGTGAATGGTGAACATCTCCCTCAGAGAGTCCTCGTACTGAGACGCCTCCATGTTTCCATCCAGCAGGTTGCGCACCATCTCCAGGAAGGCGGAGTAATAATCCTCAACGTCGATGTCCACTGAGGAACACAAATATTTTAAATGATGAAGAACCAAGAGCCTCTGAAGTGGATTCCTCAGCTGAACACAGTGTGATGAATGTTATGACACACTTCTTTAATTATTTTCAAGTAATTTAAGTAATTTGCATGCAAATGTGTCAGTAAACTTACATGTCCAAAGTCAGTTTGGGATCGTGCTGTCATCATGTGGGGAGATGCGGAATTACATAACATTTTTTAAAAGACAAAATGGGGTTATTTATGGCTCGTCAGAATAAATAAATGATAAAAAATGTAATTGTAATTCCCTATTTCCCCACATGATGGCAGCACGATTCTAATCTGCCTCTGTGTTTGAGAATTGAAGCCAATTTGTGAGATATTCAGAGGCAGAGGAGTGGCTTCTAATTATTTATCTTAAGCCTGCGATAAAGCACACACACAAAATGTACATTAATTAAGTTAAATAATCTTTTTAAGATTTATTAAAATAATTTAAAAAATTGTAAAAACTGGATCATTTATCTTACCTAAAAAATCTAAATCAAGTCAAAAACAAGACTTGTTACACTTTAAGGTTTTCTGTTGAGGATTTCAGTTTTGGCCGTGTGCATCTGACCACATACGTCTGATTTATGTGGACAGCTACAGGAACATAATTATGCGTGACTCTGCTCCATCAGTTTACATGGCCTACCACTTGGTGGTTGACTTGCTGTCATTCCCAAACATTTCCATTTTCTTATAATGCAGCTGACTGTGGAATATTTAGGACCAAGAAAATTTCCCGACTGGATTTGTTGCCCAGGGGGCGCCCTATTACAGTTCCACGCTGTAATTCACTAGACTCCTGAGAGCGATCCGTTCTCTCACAAATGTTTGTAAAAACAGTCTGCATGCCCAGCTGCTGGATTTTATACCCCTGTGGCCATGGAAGGTATTGCAACACCTGATTCAGATCATTTTGATGGGTGAGCAAATACTTTTGGCAATATAGTGAATGAAAATTGTGTCTTGAGTGGTTTACATTCAGTTATACTGCCATTTAAAAATGTCACTTCACCCCAAATTCCCACTTACTAGGTTCCTTGAGCCGAAGCTGCACCGCGGGGTTGTCATTTTTTTCCCTCTTCATCCCGAGGACCTCCCTCTCCCAGTCGCGCTCCCTCAGCTCGTCCTCGATCTGCCGCTCGGCCTGCGCGTACAGCCGGAGGAGCCGGGAGCACAGGGTCTGGTGCAGTCTGAGGAAGATGTACCAGTTGTTGTTGACGAAGAAGAGGTTGTAGGCGTCGTCACACGAGCGCAGCTTCTGCGCCGCCGTGTTGTTGAACAGCAGTTTGGATTTCTCCACGCCATTGTGCTTCTTCGGGGCACCCTCGTCGGCGTCCTCCTCCTCTTCCTCTTCCTCCTCGGCGTCGGACAGCACGCCACGCGGGGAGAACAGCATGTCCGGGAGGAAGTGGTGGATGATCTGCTTGATCTTGTACTTGTCCTCTTTGTGAATGCCGGTCTGTCTCTTCACGTGGTGAATGATGAGCGCCGCCGCGTCCTCCAGAATCTGCCGGTCGTCGTAGGTGAAGGTGAGATGAGGGCCCCCGGATGGGGTCCCGTTCTCCTCCGAATCCTGTTCCTGGCGCTATGCGAAACACAAAGCCTTTATCATCACCATCATCATCATCATCATCATGTGACGACACTACGGCCACCGAGCAGGTGGTGGATCATCCTCAGCACCGCAGGGACTCACCTCATCAAAGATGCCCTCGATCTCATTGAGGAGGGTCTTGGAACGCAGCACCTTGGTGTCATTCTGCTTGAAGTTGATGCCCTGATGATCGAGGGACTTCAGGTAATATTTCTCGTTCTGCTGGCGCCAGATTTTATTAAAACCCCTCTGCGCTTCTCTCCACTCTTCCTCCTTCAGCTTCAACCTGCGGCGAAAAGAGAGCCGTGATGTATGGCGTCAGAAAAGCTTCAAAAATTTTGAAATCTTAAAAACAGAATTCGTAAGCAATTTTCTTCGTTGCACTTTTTTTTCTCGCGCTTCTTATTTTTTCGCTTGCGCTTACTGTCTAGATCCCGCCCACTTGTTAAAACGGGTCCTAAATAGAGAACTCAAACGTGAGAAATTTTTTGACGTGAGGGGGCGATAGAGAGAAGCGCGAGCGGAAAAATAAGAAGCGCGAGGAAAAAAATTAGAAGCGCGAGCGAAAAAAAATAAGAAGCGCGAGCGAAAAAAAATAAGAAGCGCGAGTGAAAAAAATAAGAAGCGCAAGGAAAAATGTGCAACAAAGAAAATTGCTTACGAATTCTGTTTCTGAATTCAAGTTCTCAAAACTTTTGGAGCTTTTCTGACGCCAATGATGTACGTTCTACACATGAACTCAGGAGGTCGTGTGGAGACATCTTGTGGTCAATTTGATATTCTCCAAGCTTTCCGAATCAAGTCCAGAATTAAACATGTGAATCACTTCAAAAAAAAATAAATAAATAAATAAAAGTGCTGTGGTTTGGTATGTTCTCAACACCGACCTCTTCAGCACGATGGGAACGGAGACGGCCGGGTTCTTCTTCAGTCCATCTATAATGTCCAGAGCTTTATCGCCGTATATCCTGTGGATGGCTTTGCGGTGGATGACTTCCGACGTGCCGCCCAGCGTGTTGTCCAGTCGAAACTTGGCCTGCTCCTCAGCCGACATGCGCGAGAGCCTCTTCTGCACGGACTCCAGAACTCGGATGGTGGACAGGTTCGTCTCCAAAACGACGTCCAGCTAAAGAACAGAAAAAAACAACATTAGGCTTCATCATAATGCATACATCCCACAAGAAATAAGACCAAGGGTTTTAGGAACGACCACCGAAACGTTCTCGGGGATACGACACACCTCTGAGGGGGGGGGGGGACACTTGCTGATGGATCACCTGCTCTTTGGTTTTTTAAAACTACAGCACTGATTTTTTTTTTTGTTTTTTTGTCCTTTGAGACCTGAGATCACAGACTCACCTCGAAGCGCTCGTCCTCGCACCGGTAGATATGCTCCTCGTACTGCGTCTTCTTGGAGCTCACAAACGTGGAGTCCTCAGACCAGGAGGGAAAGGACACCCATGTGTCATTCAGCACCTGACCAATCAAATCCCCACAGCACACAAAATGAACAAACCAGAAGCGAAATACGACTCCCTCTCTCACGGTGACAGATTAGTGACATCACCTCTTTACATAGTGGGGTCCTCCCTGTGCATTTGGGCTGCTGGTAACTTTTAGGCAGTGCTCTGTAACTAAATCCCAGCCTCTTGCAGGACGAATAGTCAATCTCCATGGCGATGCCTTCTGTCGCCCGCTCCTTGGGGTAGCTCTCTAAATGGGACATCTCCTTGTAGCCCAGGAAGTTCTTAAACCAAGTGAACAACTCGGGAAACTTCCTAAAAATAAAGACAAGACTTTAAACCAAGATGTTTTAAAAAATACGCTAAGAAAAAATTTCATAGGTTCATCTGCAGCGTGAAAGACGGCCAACCTAACCAGCCCGGACCCCAGCAATTTGCCCTGTGAATGCCGGGATAGGCTCAATCCTGATCATAAATAGGAGGTTTGTAAGTGGGAGACTGAGCGGGACACATGCAGACAGCAGCGCAGACCCTCACCCCAAATAAGGCAGCACCAGCTGGACGAGCTCAGCACGGGAAATGACTTCTTGGTTAAAGATGACCAGGCACCGCAGGAAGTTGTCGTAGGCTTCACTACTCCGTAACGCCTTCCTCACCTGCGCAAAAACAAAAGGACGATTAAAAGACGTCCTGCCTAACCCCACCTCTCTCCCGTGGTTTATTCACAATAATGCACTCCCTCTCCTGCTGTATTGCTTTATTATTCAACATAGAATTAAAAACACTCACCTTCTCAAAGAAGAGGGACTCTGTTCCTGCACCATGTTTACCGGCTTCTCCCACCGATGATTCCTTTAGATTCAATAACTTGGGCTTTTTCTAAAAAAAAATAAATAAATGTGTAAAAATCCATATGAGAAACCTACAATTAATTTAAGTATTACGTTAAATATCCTGTTTGCGTTGTTTTATATCTTCCAGCAAAAAGTGAGTCCAAATAAAAGGCAAACTTTATTGCAAATGTATTGCCCCCTTCTGGCTACAAGTCACAACTACATCATTTATTCTCATATTAAATTTCCTAACAGGGTAGTTTATTATAATAAGCTATTAATAATGACTCTGGTTAATGAGGTTTATGACGTGAACTCCTTTAGGCGGTTACCTTAACGGGTGGCGTGGTGGCCAGGGGTCCAGAGTATCTGCGGATCTGACAGCCGTTCTGGTTTGGCCGCTGCTTGTTGTTCAGCTGCGGCTTCTTCACGGTGCTGCCGTGATCGTTCTGCACCGACTCCATCTTCTCCGCCGTCGTCTTGCTCAGCAGCTGGAGAACATGGAGAGGTGCGGTGCTTCAGTTAAACATCAACGAACCGAGAACTAAAACCAGCAAAATAAATCAGGAAGAGCATCAGGTCCTCACCACGGAGCTGCTGGCGTCCGGCAGGAACTGTCCGAATTCGGAGAGCAGGTCCTCCTGGTTTTTGAAAAGGCGGGCGACCTGGGCGTAAACCTCCTGCTCAGTGAGGGTCGGGGTGTAATTACCACCCGCTTCTTTAGCGTTACGCTGCTCCTTCTGCACAAAGACGGAAAACGGAAACTAAAAAAGCTGACATATATACGGCTAATGTAAGAATTTGACTGGGATAGGCTGTAGCCCTCTCCATGACCCTATGCGAAGCGTCACCTGATACGTGTGCAGGATCTCTAGGAAAGCTTTGTAGATGTCCGGCTGGCCTTGGAAGCGATTCTTGATTTTGTTGACGTAGTTAATGGCGTGGTTGAACTCCACCGGCTGGTTGTTGTGCAGAGGGGGGGCACTGGGGGTGCTGCTGACGGGGGTGTGCGGATGATGCGGAGGGGAACGGGGTGAGGCGTACGGCGGGATGGACGGATTGGCTGGCTGGCTGCTGGGCGTCAACACCGGAGACAGTAAGGGCTGAAGGACGAGACACATTTGACTTTGGAAGCACAAAACAAATTTAGGAAACAAGTAGGAAAGGCCACCTGCTGGTGTGTGAGGGTACCTTGTTCTTCTGGGACGGCTGGCTCGACTGTGGGAGTCCCATGCTGGAGTTCGGGGGAGTCAGGTGGCTTGGGGCCGGGGCCACCAGCGGAATGTTCTGCACCGAGATGCCGTGCGGTGTGATATGATGGATCTGCCCCGGCGTGGTGACGTTGACCAGGTCGTTGGTCTGCACCTCGATCTTATATCCAGGTGGCAGGAAGGTGTTAAAGCCCATGATGAGGTCGGGGTGACCCTTGAAGAGCTGAGACACCCGGCTGATCACGCCAGGGGTGTCGATACTGAACCCAGAAATGAAGCGATGCTTAACGTCAGGGACATCAAAGAAAACGGAAATCTTCAAAAGGAAAAAAAATACCTCTGAGACTTGAACTCTTTCATGATGTCCAGGAAGTCGTTGTAAACCTGGGGCTGACTTCCAAACTGCAGCTTCACTTGGTCCAGATAGGACAGCGCATCCTCCACCTGAAACGTGCGTGAGATGTGTTAACGGTAGCTCATCAGCGTCTTACTGTTACTGCACAAAGTTTAAAGTTTTAAAAAGCGGGTAGCGGGTTATGGTCCTTAAATCTGATTGGCAGAGTCATTTGTCCAGCCGTGACACCGCTGAGTGCGTCACATTCATATCAGTGCATTATATACAATATTTTCCAGATGTTTTTATAACCTGCGTTCTGTAATGGGGCCACTAGATGACAGGCTTTGATTGTTAGACAGAATTTGATGTAATTTTATGAATTTTCTGTAAATGTAAAGTTCATTTACACTGAGTTGTTTAGCAGACGCTTTCATCCAAAGCGACTCACAAATGAGATTTTAAAAACCAGACTAGATTATTAACAATTTTACTTTCAATAAACACATGATTCAAAACTTGTTTGTTTTCTTATTATAGTTTGTTTGTAACCGTTTCCTAAAAGCAATAATGCGTTGGAGGTTGTGTATTATAGTGATTTAATTTTTCAGTGATTTAATAACAATAACAATAATGCTGCCCTCTTGTGTCTTATTTCGTTATTGTCCCTTAGTATTTATTCATTTCCTTCTCCAGTATTAAATTCAGGTCATTAATTTGGTCCTACCCTCACAGGGATATTTACCAAATCACCTGCCTATACATTTTAAACAATTGTTTCCTCCCAGTTTTGTGGGAACAGTTTGGGGAAGGCCTTTTTCTAGCATAAATTAACACGATGCATAAATCAATACAGGTATAGTTGGGTGAATTTAAGGTGGAATTTGAAGATCTGACATCAACTACAGCTAACATTCTTGTACGACTTCAGAACAAAGAAAAAGATTGTTATTTAAGGATTTGGAAATACATTAAAATCAAGAAGTGTGTAAGTATTGGTTACCTTAAGTCTCTGGAACTGCTGCTGGCCCTGCGTGGAGGCAGCGGGATTGGGTGGGTGAGCATGAGTCTGGACGAGCGCAGGGCCGTGGGATTGCACGGCGGGGCCGTGGTGATGGGAAGCTCCGTGAACGGCGGGGTTTGGTGTGTGGCCATGACTCCCCGAGCTCTGGGCCACAGTGGGAACCTGTAGAGAAGCAGAGAGTGCGTTAGCGTTCATGCTCTTACAGTGACATCGCGAGATAACAGCGATGACCGGTTGTGTCCGGTACCTGGTAGCCCTGGGGAACAGGGTACTGGATGCCCGTGGTGGGCTGTATGTTGTCGGCTACCGCCTCGTACACCGCCGGGGCCGGAGCCAGAACCCTGTGCTGAAAGCTGTCCGTGCCTCCCTGCAGTCTGCGCTGCTGCGCTGCAAAAACCGCGTCCTGATCCTCCAAACGCCGCTTCATAGTGAACTCATACTCAGAGGATCTGACACCTGCAGGAAGGAATGTTTTGAATTTTTAACATCATTGTAGGTACTTTGTTAGGACCTGATCATCAGCACACCATCAGCGAGGAAAACGACGTTTAAAGTCCCAGAACTGTGACTTTATGATGTTCAGTTATGTTGCGTTATGATCCTATAGCCGTTTGGCAGGACGGTCACTACACAATGTTATTAAAGCAACAAGGTTTGAGACGGCGTGATTGTGAATAAACCATGGGAAAGAGGCGTTACAGCATATTTAAACGGTGTCGGTTTCAGAGGAAATATATTTCCCATGAGGAGATACGACATGAACACGCTGTGAAGTCGAAAGCTAACCATTGACACTGTAGGTTGTAGGTTAATTGTAATACAAAAGTTATTTTTTCCCCAGAGCCCGGCGCTGAACAGGGTTGATTAGCGCACCTGAAATGGCTTTGTCTAATGACAAGGTCGCGGAAAGAGAGAAAGACTGACAACAGACTCTGGGACGTTCCATGTGAATCTCAGCGCTTCTGACAAGCGGCAGCGTAGGATTATAACGGGCCGATAATAATAATAATAATTCTAATAATAATTCTAAAGAAAGTCGTGGCATAATTCTTCTGTCCCTGGTGTCATTGATTAAACCTTGATACACTGGTGCCGAAACCGGGGAGGCGCGGAAGGCACCTTCCGCCGGACTGCTGGGGACCTGCCGCTTTTGTATGGCCATCGGTGTGGGAGTGCGGACGTAGACTCCATTAGAGCCTACGTCGACCGGGATGGCACGCATGTGGCCCTATGCTGGCGATATGACGCCAGGAGCTCTTGGACAGACTGATCTGTGCTCAAAAACACCTTTACAAAAGCTAAAAAAAATCTACATAACATAAACATGTCTAAGTCTGGTGCACGAATTTTATTTAGGAGAAACCCACCGTCCGACGTGAAAGCATCGTTATTAGGCATGACACAAAGCGGAGTACAGTTACACCTCTTTCCCGTGATTTATTCACAATAATGCACAACTCCGAGGGTCCTATTGCTTTTATAAAAATGCTTACAAACACACCATCATAAAATACAAGGTTTGATTCATAAATGTGTCTATCAACAGCAAAATCGTTAAATGTGCTCCAAGTTTGCTTCCAAATAAGCAAATCAGTGAGTGACTTCAATGAAATGCGCCTGTATCAATGTTTGCCCCCCGGGGCGTAGAACAGGTAACTGCTAATGAATTGTATATAACGCATTGATACGGCTGTGAAGTGCTCAGAGGTGTGCGTTATTGTCAACAAGTCACGGCTGGACAAACGTCTCAGCCAATCAGATTTAAGGAGTAACACTGTACAGTGTTGTTATCATGTGCTAGAAAATTCATGTTGTTGTTATGTTGATCTTGGCGACACAGTGGCTTAGTGGTTAGCACATTCGCCTCAGCGCTGGGGATTCCCGGTTTGAATCTCAATCTGGGTGGAGTTTCCATGTCCTCCCCGTGTGGGTTATTTTCCGGTTTCCTCCCACATCCCAAACACATGGATTCAAGATGAATTGAATGCTTTAAATTGCCCTGTAAAGTGTTTTTTTGTGTAGATGTGTGAGTGAGTGTGTACCCAGCGATGGATTGGCAACCTGTCCTGGGTGTATCTGCCCAGCGCCCGAGATGCTCTCCACTGGAGGGGCATGGGACACCCTCCCACAAAGACAGCACCAACACAGAGAGGAGCTGCAGCTAAGCTAAAACAGACCCCCTCCCCACACACACACACACACACACACACACACACACACACACACACACACACACACACGTGTTGTTTGCACTTGCTTCTAACTTCTAACACAAGTCGTCAACAAATGACACGTTGTGTTATAAGAGGAACCTCTGTGGGACTTATGGTGTTAGATTATCGTTAAAGATTATTGTTGTTCGGTGTTAGATTATCCAAAATCGATATATTGATGATAATAATAATAATATTAATAATAGTATCCGTGCATGAAATCCAGGTTTGGTTAGTCGATATTCGGCGTGCACGCGGGGGGATTTGAACTGTAACAGGAATGAATCAGAGGTGTACCGGTCCTCACAATAAACGGAATAAAGTCGGTGACGTAAACGCGTGAACTTGTGTTTTTAAGGAAAGCTCTGTGGAGGGCAGCAGCGTGTTCTGCTATGCGCCCCTGCCCCCCGCCAGCACCTGGTAACACCGACCACCACGCACGCGTGCAACCTTTTAAAATCGAGAACACGCTGTTTAAATCCGGGTGATGACGTACAAAGCGCTTCCGCGTGCGGTCTGTTAGGGTGCACGGGCTCGAGCCTCACAGGTGAACCCGCACAGTGCGACCCGCGGCGGACTCAGCGCAGGCGGACAGACGGCAGGCGGACGCGCTGAACGCGGAGGCGCGCGGCCCGTTACCCCCGATCCGGGGGCTGGTGTTGTGTGTGTGTGTGTGTGTGGGGGGGGGGTTGTTACTCACCTCCTGCCCGACGCTAAGCTACCGGAGCTGCTCAGTCCGATCACGGCTCTCAAATGCAGCTTAAAACGGCGTGAGCGCTGCAGCGGCCGCGGGGCTTCGTACGGATAAAAAGAGTTGGCTAAACATTAAAAATCCGAGAGAAAAGGTCTGAAAACAACCCCAGTCGGGCTCTCGGTCGAGAGGCGTGGCTCCGAGGGGCTTTTTTCCCCCCTTACAAACCCCGCCCGCCGATTGGCTTCTGCGCCACAAACGCCAAAAAGGCGTGCTCTGATTGGTCGGTTTAAACGTCACTCAGGTGAACAGGCAGTCCGCGGGGGTTCCAGTTTGTTTTAATGCCCGCCGCTAGCGGCTCTCTGACGATGTGATGCAGCCGGAGAGCGGGGTCCACACCGCGGGCATCGGCTCATATCTCTTTATTTGAATTGTGAAGCGAATGAAACGCGTTTGGCTGGGAGCGTGTTTGGTTGCTAGGCAGCACGCGCGGCGGGACTCTGATCCTTTTTTTTAAACGTTTTCGCCTCGGCTGAACGCGCGCGCGCGCGGCAGCCGACTTTATTGTTTAAAAAGCAACTTCCTGAAGTTGCGGGTCACGTGCCCGTTTCGTTGCGACGACGTCATCAAATGTGCGGGATAACAACAGCGCGCCGGCCCACTTTACGAATCCGGCCAATCGCATCAAAGTGCACGCCCAGTTGAGGAGGGACATAAGAAATGGAGGCACGCCCACGAGAGGCGGGCGGAAAGGCGCAGCGGGTTTGTTCCTCTATGAGCAGCAGGAACCGAACCGAGAACCGAACGGAGTCTCTATTTGTCTCGTCTGTTCGGTCGGAACTGGTCCGTTTGGAGGCCGAGAGTCCGATCCAGACTGCTCGCTCAGGGCTGCGATTTGAAACTCACAATCCGCTTTCTGACAGAAATCAGCAGGATTACACACACACCCGGCTGCGGACAGAAGTGGCATACCTTAAAATACAATCCACACACACACACACAGCAGATGCGCACGCACACACAGCAGATCCGCGCACACACACACACACAGCAGATCCGCGCACACACACACAGCAGATCCGCGCACACACACAGCAGATCCGCGCAAACAAAGTCGGACTCGCAACACGTTCAGGTAATAAAGCGGGACACTTCAGGTTTCGGGAATAAAAAGCCGACGTATTTAATCAAAGCACAAGCCGCGAGCCCGATCATCCCCCTCCCCCTCCAGAACCCGTGTCCTTAAATTGTCCCAAAGTCAAAACAGACGCTGAAACGGAGGCACGCTGAGGGACGCAGAACCGAGTGGAAGCTCTTTGTTTACTTCTGAATTCAGGAGCAAAATGTCTAACCGACCCGCCACTACACCCCCCTCCCCTCCCGCCCCCCGGAGCCCTTCGGTAGGACTGAGTGCCCTCGCTG
>JAOUQT010000009.1:1911472-1922284 GCA_025769995.1 Xyliphius kryptos | reverse complement strand
TTGAGCAGTGTGTATCTGTTAAACAATAAACACGGTTATTCAGAACATTTGTAATTTATTTCTTTAACGCTCCACAGCCGCTTTGTCGCTTCGGTTTGCTCTTTGGGGTTCAGGCTTTGAACTCTATAAAGCTGCTTTGTGACAAAAAGCACTATATAAATAAATGACTTGAACTAATTGTGTATAAATCACGCGACAGCGGTGCGGTCAGACACGACGCGTAGCGGAGAACAGGTTCACCTCTGTCCCGTGATTTATTCACAGTAATGTACAACCTCGAGTGCCCTATTGCTTTTATAAAACACTATAAAAACAAGATTTAATTTAAATAATCATTAATAATTAATAATTTTGTTTCGTGCGATGTAATCTCCTTAAAATGTTCGCCAAATTACACAACGCACTTCATAAAAAACATCAGGAACACAATCAGAGGTGTGTGTTATTGTTAATAATGTCACGGCTGGACAAACGGCTCAGCCAATCAGATTTAAGGATCGCAACAAACTGTTTTTATATTAATTCAAACATCTCCATCGATTACCTTTCGCTTAATCCTACATCAGGGTTGTGAGGGCATTCTCCATGCCCGTCCAGGGGAGAACATTTGGGGTACACACATTCTCACACACACACAGACTATATGGGGCAATTTTTTTTGGACTGCGGGAGGAAACCGGAGAAAACCCAACCATTCGAACCCGGATTCCCATCCCTGAGAGGAGAACATGTTAACCACTACACGAACTATGTCACCCTTAAAACAAAGCATCTATTTAAATTTACTTTTTTAAATCAATGGACCAATCAGAACGGGCGTTCTTTAGTTAATCAACAATGAGAATAATAACGACAAGCGACCCGCTCTGAGTTCACACCTCATCTGTCATTTCCATCTGCAGCGGACGGGATTTGCACACGTTTGCATAAAGGTTTGTTTGACAAACTCGCGGCGGCGTCACGCAGTCGAAACCCGACACGCGATCTGTAGATCAAACGTAATTCTGTGTCATAATCATGATTCAGTTCCAAAACAGTTCCTGTTGTTGATATAGTGCACTATATAGTCGCTTCACTTCCTGTAAAGATGGACGTTGTAGTTCTACTATCACAGACTGTAGTTTATCTGTTTGTGGACTGCGGTGCGTACGGTGTACTCTGTTGTAACGGTCAGGACCCCACAGAGCAGGTATTATTTGGTGGGTGCATGATTCCTATCCCAGTCGTGTCACTGAGGTGTTTAAATGAAACTTTAGCAGCACTGCAGCACCCCCCGCAGTGCATCAGTGTCACTGCAGAACGGACAATCCACCACCCAAATGATACATGCGTTCTGTGATGCTCCTGACCGAGACCAGAGAACCACCAGGGGGCGAACAAAGACAAGAACTCAGATGGAGTACATTCTGTAACAGTACAACTACAAACTCCATCTATACGGCACGTGGAGGAAATACCAAACTGTAAACACCGCCACGTAAATGAAATGGGACGGAAACACGGCAGCTGAAAATAAAAAGCCCAAAAGAACGTGTGCGTTAAAAATGGAATTTATTAAAATGTACTAAAACATCTCATTAGCATACGTCCTAATTTAGGATAAAAGAACCATACTGGCGTTCTGAAGGGGCGTGGCAGCGAGCGCTTAGCGCGGCAATGACCGTTCATGTTCTCAGGTGTGATTCAAACTCAGGTTTAAGGAGGTTGAGCATCACCGCGTCGCGTGTTCGGTTTCAGACGCTCGTTCAGAACCAGCGTGCGTTAAAAGCCGTGCCCGGTCTCACCCTCAGCTCTCCATGCGCTCTCGGTGGTTGACACTCTGTGGTTGGCTGTCCGGCGTGGACAGGTGCTCCAGCTCGTACCTCCCGTTCTGCTCGGCGGGCCGGACCTGACTCGACGGCTTCTTGTGCTCCAGGATCTGCTGCATCTGGTGCGTGGCGTAGTCCGGTTTGGCGGTGAGGGGGCACTGCGGCACCTCCATGCCCAGTATGTCCGAAACCATGTAGGGTCTCAGCCAACCCACCAGAGGGGTGCTGCCCGGGGTGTAGTGAGTCTCACGGTGGTAGAACAGCAGACCGTCCACCTGGGGGAGCAAGTGCAAAAGAAAACATTTTTTATTTAAATAATGATAATAATAATAATCATTAATGACGCCACGGTTCGTACGCTGAAGCTGTAGTCGTGAGCCAGCGCCCTCTGGATGGACTCGGTTGTACAGCTGATGCTGCTCAGACTCACGAAGCGGAACTGTGATGAGATTTAGAGAGCATCATGGGAAACTGTAACCCAATCAGGACTGTATTCATTTTAACGGAAGGCTTAACGAGGCACTCACTGGGTTCCGTTTGCCAACCTCCGACAGACCCTCCACCTCGTCCACCTTGGACTGCAACCAGTAGAACCGGAACTCCGTCTGGTGCATAAGGAAACGTAATCCGTTACTTTCGCACATTCTGAAACGCATATTCAGTTCCCATGGCTCTGCACGCGCGGCACGGACAAAAACCACCTCTTTATCTCCACAAACCCGACGACAGGAAGCTGTAGATCGCGCGGGAGGAAGCCAGTCTCTGTGTGTCATCACTTTTCACAGAGATGGTAACGGATCAGATTGTAAAAGTGATCTTACGGAGCAGTCGTAGACGGGGTGTCCTCTCCAACACATCACGTCCAGGATGTAGTAGCTTCTGTCCACTTCACTGTAAACGCAGTCCAGGATGGTGTAATCTGCGCCGACAAAACGGCAAACGGTATTGACACACGGGAAACTTAAACGAGGTCCCGAGCGGACCGTGACGTACAGGAAACACGAGGCCTGTGGTACCAACCTTTTCCCATGGCGGAGTTGTGCCGGTTCCCTCCCGGTAGCAACGACGGGAAACGGTTCACACAGTAGCCGCTTTTGGTGTAAGACGCCGTGGAACCCTGTAACAGAAACACAATCAGGAGAACGTGGCTGAGGTCACAGCTTTTGTGCTTAAAATAAAAAAAAAAAAGGACTCTTGGTTACAAACAGATCCTCATACAACTCCACATCACCCCCTACAGGACATTTGGGGGATTCATTTCAGTCCAATTTGCAGCTACAAAAGTATTTTGGGAGCCGGTTCGTGGAAATTGTTGCCCGTGTACATGGACGAGCATGTCTGAGGTCAAACACCGATGTTGGAAACAAAGGCCTGGCTCACAATCAGCATTCTAATTCATGCCAACGCTGTTAAAAAGCATTCAAATCAAGACTCTGGACCACAGAGCTGGTTTTGTGCATGATGAAACAGATGAGGGCCTTCCCCAAACTGTTTCCACAAGTGGGACAGCTTACAGTTGTCCAAAATGGATGTGTCCCAATACTTTTGACCGGTTAAGTATGCTGATAGTAGTGCAGTGGTGTCTTACAGATTCCTACAGATTAAAAAATTAAGACTCAGTGGCTAGCATGTTCTCCTCTCAGCGCTGGGGATTCCCGGTTCGAATCCCGATCTGGGTGGAGTTTCTATGTCCTCCCCATGTCCACGAGGGTTTCATTGGGTTCTCCAATTTCCTCCCACAGTCCAAAAACATGGATTCCACGTAAATGTAATGCTCTAAATTGCCCCTTATAGTGTGTGTTTGTGTGCATGTGTGTGGCTGTGTGAGTGAGTGTGTGCCCAGCGATGGATTGGCACCCTGTCCAGGGTGTATCAACCCAGCGCCCAAGATGTCCTCCCTGGATGCGCATGAGGAACCCCACCACGACAGGAATAAGCAGAACATAATGGATGGATTCTGTAAAACGAAAATGTTCAGCTGACCACAAGAGGGCGCCACAGTGGGTTACAACACATTGAACATGATGTACTGAACGAAACAAAACACAGACGCACAACACTGTTCCCAAATTAATTACTTTTAGCGCCTTTTCAGAGCCTCTGGCAACTTTAAAAGAAAAAAAGCAGCTGGTGACAAATTTAGTGACTTCTTCTGGTGTTACTGGAGACTTTTGCAGACCCACATGTTGCCACTGACTCCGCCCCCTAATGACGCAGCGGGATGGATCTTACACAGAGTCACTCACTTCGTCCACGGTGTGCACCTAACATTGAGCTAAATTACTAAATATTGTTTATGGAAGTCATTCATTTATTTTAAGAAGTAACTTCTTCAAAGGAAAAAAAAAGTTCATTTATTTTGAGCATATTTGTAGTTCAAAACATTTAGTGTTTTTTTTCTTACTTTTTTCTGTGCCACAATGTTTAACACGCAAATGAACTATTATGCAAATGAGGCGATGACCATATTTAGCAGTGGCAACAGTGAAAACCTTGAGGATGACGGGCTACGACAGCAGACACGATGGCATGGCGGTAAGCATCAGTCAGGTGGTCGTATGGATTTTACCTTTGATGCGACAATCAGAGCGCGCTTTCCTACAGGACACACCACCATCAGCCAATCAGAGCTCAGATCCGGGGGGATGTCCACCAACCACTCCGATAACATCAGCTGTGAATTTAAATATCAGAAAGTAAATAAAAATCTTTTTTCCAGGTTCGTTCTAAATCCGGACTTTCCGGGTTTGGATTTGATGCGTACAACATGGTTACCTGGTTGGCATAGTGACGAGGCAACTTCCTCCGTTGCTCGATCTCCATCCCATCATCCTCTGCTGCGTCCTGTTGCTGGTCCTTTGACTCTTTATCCTCCTCCTCTTCCTCCCCATCATCGCTGTCGGCGCCGGTCCAATCCCCGTCGGCCAGACGGCGGGCGTGGTTTACGTAGTTCAGCCGTTTCCTGCAGAACAAACGCTCTTTTTTAAACGGCATCGTTAATGTGAGGGTACAACCCGAGACACACAGAGTGTTTACTGATGAGGGGGCTGTGTTTACTCTTTCTGCTGCTCCAGAAACCTCCTCCGCCGCTCATCCTGATCCAACGCACTGTATTTGCTCTTGTACTGAGCCAGGCGCGGGTGTGGGGCCGACGTGCTGTTCACCTCTCTGGACACACAGAAGCTGGAGGAGAGAGCCTCGGTCAGGGCATCCATCATGGACCTGAAACAGACAGGAACCACACGGTGGGTGGAGTTCAGCACAGACTGGGGTACAGTACTGCCAGTGCGGGGAAAAAAGGCCTTCCCTAAACTTTTGCATGATGTGCGACGCATTCAGTGGATATAAATGCAGTGATTTTATAAACATGTGTGTCAGTAAAACAATAAGACACGAGAGGGCAGCATTATTATGAATAAACCACGGGAATGAGGTGTTATTAGTCACGACGTGCAACACCTCTTTCCTGTGATTTATTCACAATAATATGATTATGATTCATAAATGCGTTTACTGAAGGTAAAACTGCTAATAAACTTTTTTTAAATGAACCCTGACCGCAAGTAAAAGATTTCAGTTTTTTGTCAAATACTGCCATCTAGTGGCCATGTTGCAGAACGCAGTTCTGAAAGCCTGAAAAAAATACATACACTGCTCAAAAAATAAAGGGAACACTAAAATAACATCCTAGATCTGAATAAATAAAATCTTTCTTTAGTAGATAGTGGATTGAATTGAGAACAAAAGAACATCAAAATGATCAAAATGTAAGTCTTGCTAAGTGCCTCTCATTTCTACCTGTTGTCTGTTCCATTTGCACAACAGCAGGTGAAATTGATTCACAATCAGTGTTGCTGAAAGTGGACAGCTTGATTTCACACAAGTGTGCTGGACTTTTTGAGCCGTGCATTTTATAATCGCGTATTTATACAAATGTGAAGAGGACAGAGATGTGGGTTATTGTGAATGATGTCACGGCTCAGCCAATCAGATTTAAGGACCAGAACTACCCGTTTTATAATGAGATCACAATAAGTTTTTACTTATCTATTCTTAAATATCAGAAGCCTTACGTTAATGGAAACTAATCTGGAAATAATATGACATTTCCTGACGTTCTTGCAACAGGTTTTATTTGAAGTTTCTATAGGAAAAAATGTAAAAATCTAAATTAAATCATGTTTTTTTTTTTTTAGAATGTTTTGAAAAACTCGTATGTTTATTGACAATATCTCAGTCATCGCTGTGTTTGTCATTACTGAATTCACAAATGGCTTAGTAGTTTAAAGATTAATAAATTTGTACACGTTTGCAGTTAAATAATAAGTTTAATAAGTTCTTAAAATGTAATTTTAAGCTTCGTAACTTACTACATTACAGCACGCTACCGTGAAACTCCTAATATTTTATTTCCCCATTGATAACGTTATAGTTTCTTTTGAATATTAAATGTTATAAACACACAGTGGCATGTTAAAAACACGTCACTGTGTTACTACGTTCCATAAATGATAATTTAATCAAAATCTTTTTGTTAATATCGACCTGTTTGAGGAGATGCTAATTTGGCTAGCTAGTTAGCAACAACGTTTCCGAACGTTTTGCTTCCCAAAATTAAACTTGGTCATTTTATTAAAGGATCAGATGATATTTAGTCGGATATTTAATGGATTTGTGTATCGAACCTGTAGCTGGGGGTCGACACCGGTGAGATCACTGCATGTTTGTTGTATTCCTGCTGCGCGCTGCTCACGTTGAATGAAGGAAAGGCGGGGTCGCAACCAAAATAGAGTCTCACTCACTCTATATGTGCCCTACATGCTGGTTTGAACACCCTATTGTCGCACACTACGTAGCACCCTACTTGTCTAACACAGAGAGCATTTCTGCTGTTAACACTGGAGCGCTGCATGTCGCTTATAAAAATCCACTTTCGGACAATATGTTCAATTTATTATTGTGTATTACCGTGTATTAATATGTCGATAGATACCTAACAGCGCGCGACTTAAGTCTTCTAATGTGTCATTTATGGCTCGTCAAAATATAAAAATCATACAAAAATGTACTGTAATACCGCTTTTCACCACACGAGGGAACCATTACAATACTATCTGTATACACCCTGCCTCTGAGAGGACATATCACAGATGTACTGAGGCCTTTACTTAAAAAAAAGTACTACTTTATTCATTAATTCATTATCTTCAGCTTTAAACTCCACAAGGGTCGCGGAGAGGGGGTTCCCCATGCCCATCAAGGGGAGAACGTCTCAGGCGCTGGGCAAATACACTCTGGACAAGGCGACAATCTATCACTGGGCACACACTTACACACAGACTATAGGGGCAATTTAAAGCATTCAATTCACCTCGAATCCGTGTTTGTGGACCAGAGAACATGGAAATTCCACCCAGATTGTGATTTGAACTGGGAACCAGGTTTTATTTAACTTTTGATATTCGAACCTGTATCTGCCGCGTTAAGAGGAGAACATGTTAAATTCTCTCTCAAAATTCATTTAAATTACTTGAAAGGTGAATAACAGTGAGAAAAATAGAAACAAAGATTATAAAAAATCGTTATAGAATTGAGATGAAGATTTTGCCAAATTTACAAAAAAATATTATTTACACAAGAGTATTTACATGGCTTTTATACATACATATATGTATGCATTACCCTCTCGCTTTCTCTCTTTCTGAAGATTAAAAATTCATTCATTATCTTCTACTTAATCCACCACTAGGGTCGCGGCGGGGTTCACCATGCCCAGGGGAGAACGTTTTAGGCGCAGTGCAGATACACCCAGATCAGGGCACCAATCCATCACTGGGTACACACTCACACACACAAATAGTGAGGGGCGGCATGGTGGCTCAGTGTTTAGCATGTTCGCCTCTCAGCGCTGGGTGGACTTTCCTTGTTCTCCCCGTGTCTGCCCGTGTCTGCGTGGGTTTCCTCCGGGTTCTCCGGTTCTAACCCTAACCCGGCTCCCACATTCCAAAAACATGGATTCAAGGTCAATTAAATGCACTAAATTGTCCCGTGTGGGTCAGTATGAGTGCCAAGCGATGGATTGGCGCCCTGTTCTCCCCTGGATGGACATGGGGTACCCCAGCGCGACCCCAGTAGAGAAATATATTAAAGATAAAAATAAATAAATAAATAAAATGAGTGAGTTCCGTGCCATTCCGACCTGTCCGCCAGAGGGCGTCAGAGCGTCATCAGTCGTGGTTATGAGTCTCGGTAACAGAGAGCTGAACAACCGACTGAAAACTTCTCCATTGTCCGTGTTTACGTTCCACAGACCGCGGGGCTCCGTCGCAGCCGAACGCCTGGAGCAGTGGCTTGAAGACCAGGATCTTAATCCCCCGATTCGACGTGAAAATGAACCGGAAATCTCGCTTTTGTCCCAAAATGGAGCTGATGACGGAATGAGGTTGGAACTCTGGATCCGCTGAGACGCGTCCGTCGTCGTCGCGTCGTTCCGTCCTTCCCTCTTCTGTCTGGATACTTTTGGTGCTGTGGTTATATATTTTTGGACCCGGTTCTTGTTGGGTTTGTAAACATGAGCCAGAACAGGACTACGACGCAGCGACGGGGTTCTTCAGATCTGTGACTTCAGCCGACTGTCCGAGTTCTTGGGGACTGACCTCCGGACCTTAAATGGACCCAGGAATGAAAGCAGGACTTTTTTTTATAAAAGCTGTGGAACCTGCGACTTTGGAATCTTAAACAAAAAGTAAGCCACAGCTGTCAAAGCTCTTAAAACTGATGCATGCTCCAAGTAGAGAACCTACAAAACCAGAAACCGCTCCTAGTTTGACTTTTTAATATCTGGTACATGTTGGAATAAGTGTCACTTTTGGGGAACGTGGTGCAGGAATGGTGGAACCACAGAAGCGAGGTTGGGGTCTGATTAGTGACGGGAGATGAGGTGACCCATCAGCGAGGTGAAGAACACTGGGTTTGGATGACCGTTGTGTGTTTTACTGTTTGGTGGTCATTGGAAGATTAAGATGGCACTGCGAGCTGTTGCACTTTATTCGTTCCAAAGCGAGAACAAGGAGGAGATAAGTATCCAGGAGCGCGAGGAGCTGGTCCTGTTTGACGAGAACGCCATCGATGGCTGGCTCCGTGGGGAGAACAGTCGCGGGGAGAGGGGTCTCTTTCCCGCCTCCTACGTGGAGATCATTCGGCCTCGCTCCAACTCTGATCAGACCGACTGGTCCATCAGTCCGGCCGGTTCCCCCGAAAAGGAGCCCTACTTTCCTCCCGCTCAGTACTACGAAGACGACGACGATGACTGGGACGATTGGGATGACGCCTCCACTGTGGTGGAGGACGAAGACCCTCGTAGGCCGGTGGGCGCCAATGGGCATCCTCATCAGAACCAGTACCCTCATCAGCATGCCCATAGCCGGGGCAAACCCCACATGGAGCGGCAGGACAGCATGTCCAGCTCGCGGAAAGGCAGCATGGTGGGGCGCAACCTCAATCGCTTCTCCAGTTTTGTGCGTTCGGGGGTGGAGGCCTTCGTACTGGGAGATGTTCCCATGATGGCCAAGATTGCCGAGTCCTACACCATTGAAATGGGGGGCCGAGGGCCTCAGTGGAAGGACAGTCCCCAGCCGTTCTCCTGCTCCATCGAGGATCCCACCAAGCAGACCAAATTTAAGGGCATTAAGACTTATATATCCTACCGGGTCACGCCCAGTCACACCGAGCGTCCGGTGTACCGGCGCTACAAGCACTTCGATTGGCTCTACAACCGCTTGCTGCACAAATTCACCGTCATCTCGGTGCCCCACCTTCCCGAGAAGCAAGCCACGGGACGCTTCGAGGACGACTTCATCGACAAGAGGAAGCGGCGGCTCATCCTTTGGATGGATCACATGACCAGTCACCCGGTGCTCTCCCAATACGAGGGCTTTGAACACTTTCTGATGTGCGGCGACGACAAGCAGTGGAAGCTGGGAAAGCGGCGGGCCGAGAAGGACGAGATGGTGGGCGCCCACTTCATGCTCACCCTCCACATTCCCAACGAGCATCAGGACCTGCAGGACGTGGAGGAGCGGATCGACACCTTCAAGTTCTTTGCCAAGAAGATGGACGACAGCGTTCTGCAGCTGACCCACGTGGCCTCCGAACTCGTCCGAAAGCACCTGGGAGGCTTCCGGAAGGAGTTCCAGCGGCTGGGCAACTCGTTCCAGTCCATCAGCCAGGCGTTCATGCTGGACCCGCCGCACAGCACGGACGCCCTGAATAACGCCATCTCGCACACGGGCCGGACGTACGAGCACATCGGGGAGATGTTCGCCATGCAGCCCAAAAACGACCTGTTCCACATGCTGGACAAACTGTCGCTCTACCAGGGGCTGCTGTCCAACTTCCCGGATATCATTCATTTACAGAAAGGTAACGTATCTTCATCATCTTTTTTTATTTGATCATTATTAACCACGCCCACTTCTTGACATACCATACGGATCAAATGACTTATTAAATGTTTCTTTTCATTTTGATGATTATAATTTTGATAAATCCCAAAATCAGTATCTCAGAAAATTAGAACATTGTGAAAAGGTTCAATATTGTAGCCCCCTGGTGGCGCACTCTTATCAGCTAATAAACCCAAAGCACCCGCAAAGGTCTTTAAACCCTCCCTCAGTCTAGTTCTGCAGGCTACACAATCATGGGGAAGACCGCCGACGACCGTAGACACCTTGAACAAGGAGGACGAGACACAAAAGTCATTGCTAAAGAGGCGGGCTGTTCACAGAACTCTGTGTCCAAGCACATTGATAGAGCGGGAAAGGGAAGAAAAAGATGTGCTTGAAGAAAATGTACAACAGGGAAAAGCGCCCCCTGGAAAGGATTGTTAAGCAAAACCCATTCAAAAATGATGGGGGGGGGGGTTCACATTTGCATTACATTTGGCCAAAAGTCATTGCTAAAGAGGCGGGCTGTTCACAGAGCTCTGTGTCCAAGCACATTAATA
>JAOUQT010000009.1:1895709-1906195 GCA_025769995.1 Xyliphius kryptos | reverse complement strand
CCACTTTGGGGTGTTTTGGAGGAACAAGTCAGGAAACGTTTTCCTCCACCAGCATCACGAAGTGACCTGGCCAATATCCTGCAAGAATAATTGCTTAAAATCCCTCTGACCACTGTGCAAGACGTGTATGTGTCATTCCCAAGACAAATTGGCGCTGTATTGGCCGCAAAAGGAGGCTCTACACCATACTAATACATTATTGTGGTCTAAAACCAGGTGCTTCAGTTTC
Source organism: Xyliphius kryptos (assembly GCA_025769995.1). Classification (NCBI taxonomy): domain Eukaryota; kingdom Metazoa; phylum Chordata; class Actinopteri; order Siluriformes; family Aspredinidae; genus Xyliphius; species Xyliphius kryptos. The sequence goes on along the minus strand of JAOUQT010000009.1, from coordinate 1,905,966 downwards.
ATTGTCTAACCCCTGTATTTGAATGATTTTATATGCTTTTATTCTTATTTATTTACAGTAACATGATTTTATGAGCTTTTAACAGTTATTTAGTAATTTTACGATTCCAGTATTTGGGGTAAAGTCAAGTAAAATGATGTAACACGTGCTATTTTTACAGCAAAACCAGCAGCCTTCATTATGAAAAGTGGTCTATTATATAATTTGTTGTGTTTCTCCAATGACGTGTGAACATTTCTTATGGAAAACTAATGTTTGGAAATTTAAATTCATTCTGTTTAGACTTATTAATGCATAATTGATGGAAAAAAGTCTTGAATTATAACGTTTGCTTTGCGGGCTTGGCTCTGATCAGAGCTTGTATTGTGCTATTACTTCAACTAGATTATAGAACAATGGATTAGGGCTGGGTGGTGACATTGTGGCGATCAGATTGCACAGAGAAAATGTGTGGGTGTGAGTGAGTCCACTATTCTGTTGTGCTTGGCACTGCTGCCTCATTTGTCATTCCAGTGTTTAACATCAATCAACAGATCATACATCTCATATTACAGACGTTACATCTAATATACAACAGGACTTGAACTGCTTCTCTAATATGAGGAAATGCAGTAGCAGTAATGAACTTTCATCAGCATCCACTAGCTCTCTGAGAAAATGTTCTGCATGTGTGACATCAGCTTTCAGACACAAATGTATTTTATACTTGAGTTTCTTCAATGTTTTGCTTTACACATTCTTGACATTTGTGTCAGTCATGAGTTCTCACCTTGAATGGATTTCAGTTAACCTCTAGTGAAATTTCTCAGCAAGCCAAGGTGTCTGTCACACAATGTGTACTGTATATACCAAACTCTGTTTTGGTTTAATACATGAGTCCATGTGATACTTTTCCTGTGAGATTTCTTCAATATTAATCTATATAGATGCTCCCTTTGGCTGCTCCAAATTAGGGGTAGCCCCAGAGGCTCCACTGTACACACGAGGCCGGATTCCCTTTCTAATGCACCCTCCTATTTAGAGGGGGTTACGTGCCAACCAACATATGATGCTACAGTCCAGCCATGGTATTCAGTCCCAGGTACTAATGTTCCTGGCCATTTCCAGGATCTCCCTCTAATCTGCTGAGCTACAATGTACAAACCTGATTTTAAAACATTTGGTACAAACTGTAAATAAAAACAGAATGCAATAATTTACAAATCTGAGTGTATTCACAATAGAACATAGACAACATATCAAATATGTGTTGCTGTCACGAAATTTCATGCCGAATATTGGCTCATTTGAAATTCCATGACAGCAAAACATCTCAAAAAGTTAGGAAAAGGCCATGTTTACTACTGTGCACTAATGCAACCCCAGACCGTATCTGACCCCTTACAGATAATATTTTGACCTTAGTTGCTCAGACTTATTTGCATCACGCATTGTATGAGAAGCTGTCTGTTAACTTTAGACTGGTGCTGCATTTCAGTGGACAGATCCGAGTACCTTAATGAATACATGCAACCTAATATCATATGAGCAACTATGTCCCGACACACACCATGAACCAGCTTGTCTGTTGAACTGAATTCCTCTGTTGCATCTTGCGTCCAGTGACTTGCATTTATTGTAATTATTTATTAGCTACAGGATATCCATGTGCTAGGTTAAGTAATTTCCATAGTGTAACGCATGGTGCTAGTTAAAAGTCTTAGTCTGGTTACACTCAAGTCATACACTCTTATGTAACTAGTTCAACTTTCTACACATTTTAAAAAGCAGACACTTATATAGAAAGGGAATAAAATTCTCAAACCCTGTAAATGATGAACATCAAGGTGTAGCTAGCTATTAAAATACCTGGCCGGTGTGATAGTAAGTATACCAGGGCAGAGGTCTGAGGCTTGATACAGGATACACTTTTAACTTGCCCTGAATGACCAATTCCTGTCACACATACTCTCATAGACATAGCCATTAGATGCACTGCATTTCAGGACACTGGTGTGCCTGCAAAACAGCTATATCCTTGATTCTGATAACCCATCCATGCAGAGAAACACACAAATACACACACAGGTGAAGTGAGCACACGTGCCCGGAGCAGTGAGCAGCCAGCACAGCACCCGGGGAGCAACTGGGGGTTAGGTGCCTTGCACAAGGGCATTTCAGCCATGACTTGTCACTACTTGGAATCGAACCAGGGATCTTCCGGTCGCAAGACTGGTTCCTTAACCACAAGCCTGCGATTGCCCACATATTAGGTGTTACAAAACCTAAAAAAATTATTTAAAAATAATTGGATTATAAATTAAATTAATTTTCAAATTGCCCTTTTCTGAGTGTCCTCCTAAACATTTTCAGTAAAAGTTCCCTGTCAGTTTTTCCAATGGCTGATCTGAATCCTGAACGAGTGGAAAGTCCTGCAAGTGAATACAAGTTTTACAAGGTTTTAAGAACTGACTAAGGATGCTTATATAATGGAAGGACGGAACAGTAGATGCCTACGCATGTTAGAAATATTTAATTCAGTTCAATATAATTATCTTTATACAGCGCTTTTTACAATGTAACATTGTTGCTTTGTGACAAAGCATTATAAATAAAATATTATACAATATTAGATAATTATTTCCAGAATGGTGGCCTGGTATTGGAGCAGGTAGCAGTGGTAGCATTATCTTCAAATGTATGGTATGATAATGAATAATATCATGTTCAATTGTATTTTTAATATTTAAACTCTCTTATGTCTATCATTATCTTTTAACCCATTTCAAAAATGTTTTTAAACTTGTGTACAGGTCCAGTTGCTGTTATATTTTACTGAACCTCGCCTTGGTTTGTTTCATAGCCTGGTTTTTATGTTTGCCTTCCTGTTGACTTAGCCATTAAGCATACTACGTACTTGGCAACTGGTTTGATCCTGTCACCATTACTGAACTATAATCCAAAAGTATACTTCTTTACTAATGGAATGTTCAGAGCTTTTGTTTCTTTATGCCATGAAGAATGAGTAATTCATGCCATTCCAGTGTATTTCTGAACTATAATTGTATTGCATGTTTATTATGAGGTCATAATAAAAAGCTATAGTACTGTTGGATTGTATAAACACTAAAAGATCACTGGATAGGGAACTCCTGGCAGGTGGCATACGATCACTTATAAACTGCCCCGATTGGTGTTTATTGGTCACGATCGGCTCTCATATAAGGTGTTAGCAAAGGGCAACATTTGGAAGCCAGCTATGGGTAAATAGAGCTAATTTGACACTGGACAGATAGTGTGGTGCCAGCCCTACAACAACCACTGCACTTGTGGACTGTCCCTTTACCTTTATACACAATCACGACACTCACCTGTTTCAATTAACCTGTTCTCCCGCAAATCATCTGCAAATCATTATATTCTGTTTTTAGTTGTGTTTTACACAATGTGCTTAATTCATTGTATTTGGGGTTGTAAATAGAAAACCAAATGCCTCCAATCTTGCAAACATGTGGATTATGTTAATTTAGAATTCGTCTGAGTAAAATACTCTCTGTATTAAAAAGATGCTTCCTTTAATAATGAACATCTCTAGCAGCCAGTACACTTCATCCGAACTTCAGCAATTCATCTGATTCATAAGTGCCGTAAATATATAACTCAACAGCTTGAGGTTCAATGACATGTGACTGAACTGTGAAAATATTGAGGGCATGATAATGTTGATATAGGAACAAAAGAAAAAGGAACAAAGGAAAAAGGGAATTACTCAAACATACAGCACATAATGTAGCATTGAACTGATTATGTTGCATTATGATTCAGAAATATAATCCTGGGATATGATTATATTAATCACTATACTTAATATGTTAACCACGGTAGAGCCACTAGTAGAAAGAGAGCACAATAAGTATAGTGCTCTTGCTGTTGCTGAAAAACTGGCACCACACCTCTGTGATTGCTCTGTTTACCCATAGCTGCTAAAAGGCATGCTTCATCCTATATGAGAAAACAATTGTGACCAATTGGGTCACTTTGTCAGTGAATAATGCTACTGGCCATGTGTTTCTAATCCAATGCTCGTTTAGTTTCAGAGTAAACGACAAATAAGAGCTACGTAAACTCATTCCAGATCATGGGATTGTACTAGTTCCGGGTATTTGCATCAAATTAAAGACATTTAGGTTTATTATTGGTTATTCACCATACTGAGCAATTGTAAAGATACAGTATTTCACTGCTGTAATATGATTGCCACTATGGATCAAGCCATGATCTAATTGATTAGGTAGAGGCCTGGAGACTAAACGTTTGCCGGTTTGATCCCCACTTGCTCGTGCTGTTGAGCAAGGCAGCCAACCCCAGCTGCTTTCCATGCTCCTCAATAGAGGGGCAGCACACTGATCTGGGTGTTTTAAGTTTCCCCGGATAGGTTAAATGCAGAGAAAGAATTTCCCTGCGTGGCTCAATAAAGTATCAGTCATTATTCTTTTTATTATTTACAAGCACATACCTCAATAGATATTGGTGGCTCGTCAATTTCTTATCTCCTACTGGAGATAAGATCGATATGATGTTAGATATGTAAATATTACAAAAAAATACATACAATGTCAGCTGCCTTTTGCTGCAAAATATGAGCAAGTGTGACAGATTATGCCTTTAAAAAAATCAGTTTGTATCTGCATCCCAATGTGAGAGCTAAATCTGGTACAATCGCTAATTCTGGTACTGACTTTTAACTTTTTTTATTCTGTTACTCTCTTCCTTTTACTCCAGGTGCATTTGCAAAGGTAAAGGAGTCCCAGCGCATGAGTGACGAAGGGAAGATGGATCAGGAAGAGGCAGACGGTATCCGAAAGCGCTGCAGGACAGTGGGATTTGCCCTGCAGGCTGAAATGAACCATTTCCATCAGCGCAGAGTGGTGGATTTTAAAGACATGATGCAAGCCTACTTGCGTCAGCAGATCACCTTTTATCAGCGCGTGGTGCAGCAGCTTGAGAGGACCCTGCACATGTATGACAACCTGTAGAGGATGATCAACGCTGGTTTGTTAGTAGACAGGAATATAGTAAACCCAAGGTCAAGAGCTCTTCCTGCTTCTGCCCAAGAACCTTATATCCAGGTTTACAAAGACACCCACAGTTAATAAATGAACTGTATTTTCTTGGATGGTTATGGAGATGTTCAGAGCTGTAGAATATATTCGCACGAGTACCAAATACTGGCTCATGCACTTAAAATGTCACTTTCTTAGCTGTCTTACATGGCCAAAATACAAGTCCAGGGACTTGCACAGTTTCTTGATACACACATTCATAGATGTTTGGTTCTCATTTTGGTTCAAATATTCCATTTAATTTAATTGTATTTGCTAAGTAGAATCTGTAAGTATTTTTCCAGTTGTCATCCCATCCCAAAAAACCAGGCTAAATAGCTTTGCACGAGAAAACCCTGCTAGCTGGCTCAGCAGGTACCAGAACATACTGCACGAGAACTTTCATACTGAACTGAAAAAAATCTAAAATCCCGGATATGATGTAGAGCGCAGATGTTCCTCTTGTTGGAGTGTGAATTGTTTGATCGTTCTGAAACCTGAATTTGCATTAGCCAACTTGAATACATTTATGGCTAGCATTGATTTAACCTTAGCTTAGCAAACACTTTCATTATGCAAATCCTCATAATAGATTGTATACACTAAATGATCACCAGATAACAATGGGTTGGTCCGCCTTGATGATCAATTACACAATGCAGACTTTGCAGGACGAGATGGTGAACATCCTCCATTTATAAGTCGTCCAAAGTCCACCGACTGGCCACTCTTTGACCTTTGGCTAGGTTTTTTTTTTGATGGTTCCTCTAATCTTGTTACACATGTGAAACCTTGGTACAGGAACTATTTATATGTGCAGTTGTTGCTGAAAGACTGGCACCACACCTCCAGGCTTCAACTGTCTGTCCGCGGTCAAAGTCTCTTCATTTACCCATAACTGGTAAATGTTCCCTTATATGAGAGCCGACTTTGGCATAACCACGAATTGCGGCCTTTTATTAATTATGCCCGTTGCTAAGTGTCTTTAATCCAGTGATCATTCAGTGTAGTCCAGTCTTAATACTTGCTGAAGACTGACGAATCCTGCTAATATTTCAAACATCTGTCTCATCTGGTTACTGTGTATCTGACAAGAGATTGAAATGTGTTACCTTGCCTGTGACTAGTTTTATATTTAGATTTTTTTTTAAGGTGGAGATCACATCAAATGTATGAAATATTTTAATGCCCTTTTTCCCATAGATATGTTTAGAAATGCTGCCCCTTACGCTGCGGGTCTAATGAAAATACACTGTATTCCTCATGTGGTTTTTTTTTGCTGATCTTGGTTAGAGAAAATAACCAGGTGACTCCTTACACAGGAAGTATTTGAAAGGACTGCCATTTGTAGTGTTTATTTTTTAAATGTGCTAGTTGATTGATTTTAATTGTGTGCTTCGATATTATTCAAATAGATTTAGCATGATCAGGGGACGGCATTCATCCACATAAGTGATGTTCTTAGACTGAATTAAAAATTAAATATCACAATCAATTATTTTTTATGCAGATTCGTCACATACAGATGATACAGGTTGAGTGTAGGGAGTGGGGTTGATTTTTGGAGTCATTTCTAATTGTTGGTTCATTTGTGAATTTTGACACAAGTCATTTACACAATCCTGGCTTGGGCTCAGACTGAGCTACAACTAGGATCTGTGAGTGTTATTTATTAGCAAGATATTATTAAGAGTACTGCAAAGTATCCATTATTGAAAAGAATTGATTTAGCCACTAAACCTACAGTAAAGAACATGCATTTCCTTAAGAATATAAAGCAAAACATAATGTTGTTAGGTATCAAAGTGAAAGTGATACATTTTGCCACACAGCGGAATTAGTCCTGTGCATTTAACCCATCCGTGCAGTGAAACACACACAAACACACACTGGTGACTTGAGCACATGTGCCCGGAGAAGTGAGCAGCCAGCACAGCGCCCGGGGAACAACTGGGGGTTAGGTGCCTTGCCCAAGTGCACTTCAGCCATGACTTGTCGGTACTTGGAATCGAACCAGGGACCTTCTGGTCGCAAGGCTGGTTCCTTAACCACAAGCCTACGAGAGGAACATGCTAATGCATCTTGATGGCACCTTAGAGTGTTATGCAGAAATAGACCTGGTCTAATATCACTATCATCATTTGCATTATATTTTCCAAGGTTGTCAAACAAAAACGTTCCATCAACCAGCATTGCTTGTACAGTGAAATGCACAGTATCTGAAAGAAAACATTTATTTCCCCAGCTGTGGCTGTAAGGGCTGAGAAGGTTTGGGATGCTCAGTCAGCTTGTTAACCAGCCTGTCTGGCACCAACAACCATGCCACGTTCAAAGTCACTCAAATCACATATCTTCCCCCGTTCTGATGCTCGGTTTGCAATACAGCAAGTTGTCCTGAGTTACGACCATGTGATTTTCTGATTATATGTGTGTTGACATGCAATTGAACACCTAATAAAATGTAAAGTAAGTGTTTATTTCTGAACAAAATCAAGTATTTTATACTATAGATCATTTATTTATAAGGTAAAATGATACAATATTTCATCTGTGAGTGTCAAAAGTATGTAAAGCTTTGATTTCAGTCTTTGGTGTGTTTTTAGAACGATGTAAATGTTTCCCTGTGATTGTTTATTATTCCTGGAAGTATGTTCGCCATTCGGATGTATGCTAACTATATTGTGTTAGCGGGTCTGCTCCTATGTAATGCTTACTTCTGGTGCAAACCGTGTCAAAGCTCTAACTTGGACATTCCAGAACGAAGAAGTTTATTATTCTTTGAGGATTCTTTGGTAGAATCTTTTTCTTACGTGTCGTTCTTTTGCTGCATGACTCACGTAATGGGACAGATGGCTTGACTTTTTCTTATTCGCCTGTCGTGGGTTGTTTCTTCCCTTGCTCCTAGAGTTACCAGGTGGGCACCAGGTGTATTCGTAATGAATGAATGAATGAATAATCACAATATAGGGCATGAGATGTATAACATTGTATTATAATAATTATCAAAGAAGGTAAAGTGACCAAGTGTCCAAATTAAACCGGTATTCAGGACGAATGTTATTGTGGCATTAATTAACCGTATATTGCTGGAAGAAGATCATCCTGGTTACCAAAAGTTAGTTATGATTGAATCCATTTCACTGAAGACTTGCACCGCCTAGAGTAGTAGTCTTTTAGTCCATGTAGTAAGGTCCTAGTGATGCGCTCACCACATTTGATCACTCTGTTACGAGCGTTCTTGTCCTGCGAGTTGCAATTAATATACCAGGCAGTGATTCTTCCAGAAAGAACAGATCTTATTGTGGTGCTGAGAAAAGTTTTCTGCAGTTATTTGGAGATCTTGGAGATTTGTGGGGTCCAAATATCGCCCTGAGAGATATAGACTCCAAGATTTGTGTTTCACCAATTAGTTTTTTATTGCTGGAATGCAGTTTCCTCCTTCTTCAAACATAGCAATTATTATTTAAACCAAAAAGATCTCATCCATCCACAAAACATTGGTCCAGTGGCAAAGTGAATCTTTCTTGAGATCACTGGCTTTATCCATGGAAACCTACTATATACAGTACACCATTATTCACTATTCTCCTTATGTTAGACTCATTAACAGTAGCCAGTTTGACAAAGGTCTTCAGGTGCTTAGAGGTTATCTTTAGGTTCATTGAGAACTGATGGAGTATTGCACACCTTGTTATTAGTGGATCATTCCTGGGGGGGAGTAATAATGGAATGTCCTACATTTGTACGCAATCTACCCGACTATGGACTGGTAGAGAGTTGCTTTATTAATGTTTTTGTAACTTAAATTTGATATATATCACTAAATAAAATAAGATGTCTACTCAGAGCTGACTGACTCAAATGTTTGCATACTTTTGCCACTCATATACTTAATATTGGCTCATTTTACTCAATACCTGAATGACTAGGTCTAATCGTTTCTCGTTTGGATTTCTTTCACTCCATCTTCTTTCGGCACTCGTTTGCCAAATTTATGCAGAAATATAGAATATTCTAAAGGCAACCGTGTATTTTTTTCCTGGCAGTTAATCCAGATTAAAAAAAAACCAGTGTATTGCAGATGGTTAGTGAGTCAGGATTGTTTGTGTCCATTTGGCCAATGAAGCACATTCCTAGATGGAGCTGATATCTGTGTAACGGGTGAAATGCTGTCCCTGCTTCATGTCCAGGTCGTGTAATTGCTATCAGACCAAAGTATCACCGTTTTTAAATCTAGTCGAATACTTTCAGACTGTTTATCTACGTCTTGCAGTATGTTCTTCTACAAGAAAGAAATTTGGTCTGTACTAAAACCCTGCATAGTAAACCTTCCAACGGACCACAAGCTTCACATGGAAGATTTGAACACTAAAAGGATATGCGAGATTCTTTTATTACAATGAACAATGGACCTTGTTTCTACTACAGTTGTGATGAGTCTTAATAAAAAAGGTAATCACTGACTGATTTGCTGTCCAAGTTTTTTTCATATTTAACTATAGAAGTGTCACAGTCGAGATCGATTGCAAGAGAGAAGCCTCTGATTTCATTTTCATACCTTACATGTGAGATCGAGTTGAGACTGAGGTAACACAGCTGTTTGTACTGATAACACTTCTGTTGTGTTGTGAATATGAAGTATAAAGACAATGCAAGGTTGTGAAAAGGTTATACTTATTTCACGTTGTCCACATTACCAAGTAGTACTGTGGAAAAGACTCAGGCACACTAATGTTTCCTTAGCTTCAGCATTATTGAGTCAAAATAACCAAAATAATTTTATCTTTCTGCAAACTAAAAAAATTAAAGCTTACACGGGCATGCTTTGTGTCAGTATCATACTGTATGACCGTTCTTTATAGTTAGAAACCATAATGGAATCTGCTGGATTTTGCTACACAGTATAAGAAAGTGTAACTGTCAAAGTCTCCAGAAGAATTGCATCATATTCCAAAAGAAAATCAATAAAACTTATCAGATTAATTCCTGTATCATGAACAATCACTGTTGTAAACTTGCTTTTTACAGAAGTTGACCCATGCCTTTGGCAGTCATATTCACTCACCTGCCTTGACTCACGTATGAGCTAATATCAATATGACGTCGGTCCACCCTTTGCAGCTAGAACAGCTTCAGCTCTTCTGGGAAGGCTGTCCACAAGGTCTATTGGAATTTC
>JAOUQT010000009.1:1862171-1872725 GCA_025769995.1 Xyliphius kryptos | reverse complement strand
CCATAAAGGTTCTAATGTTTGGGTTTCATGCAATTGATTCTGTACGCATATGTCTGCAGCAAATTTATTCTTGGTGCAGATTGCTTCACTGTAACTGGAGTTTACAACATACTGTTTAGGGCCTCAATCTAGTGAATCTGTATATGATTATAACAAATTCATTTAATGCATATATAAAACAAAGCCCTGTGTTTCGGGGAAACGTGGTGAAGTAGATGAGGTAGACTCATAATTAAAAGTAGAAACAATAATAATATAATAGTAATATTAATGTTTGTCCTATAGATGTTTGTTATAAATGTAATGAATTAAAATCACTGTTATTCTGAGAACTATGGAGAATCTGGCAACCTGAAGTATGGAGCAACACACACCTTACTGTATGAGAAGTGTCAAAAGGTCTTAAATTTTTATTTTTATTTTATAAGGATTTGTATGGTATCAGGCAATTGAAAAGGCCATGAGAATTAATGATCCTAAATATTCTTGTGTGTTCAGCACGCCAAAATTTTCTTACGATCACCAAGGGGCCCTACAACCTCTTTGGTAAAGTGATAACTTAAAGATGTTCTAATTGTTTGTTATGAGTGTGTAAATAGACGCACACTGTGCTATTCTACAACCAGGTGCATATTAACAGGAGTGAGTGACAGTTAAGACTTTAGAGTGGCTCTTTCTGTCACACACACAAAAAAACTGTATACACAGACAAACACACTCACTCACACACACACACACACACATAAACTGTGTATATACACGTAGCCATCGTCCAATCAGTACACACGGTTTCAAGCACCCTTGTAGTGCCTTCAGGAAATGTACATCTATTTCTAAACAGCTATGTATTTAAGTTGAGTTTTTGTCTCAATTTTTGTAACATTCATGTTCTCATTATGTTGAAGGTTCTAGTTTTTGTATCTCTCTGTTTTAATTTTTTTGCTTTGTGTTTCTGTTTAGTTGAAGGAAAAGGTTTTGATTATGCTAGTTTTCTCTTTCCTTACCTTTGTATTAATAAATATTTCCACAACTGCTTCTCTCAACTTCCTTATGTTTATGAGTGTTCATGACAATTAAAATCATTAAATTCATCTATTTCTTGTAGAAATACATGAGGAGACATGATGTGAGGCAGTGATGCGATTAGCTTACCTAGAATTGTGCAATTTGTGTATGTCCGTAAAGGTGAAGTATTTCACACATGTCTATACATACATTTTGTTGATTTGACAAAAATGTGGGAGGTACATCCAGCCAGTACCTCTGACTCAAAAAAGGGTGTGTGTGAGCCAACAGATGTATGCTCCTTAGGTTGTTGCAAGTGATGAAACGCGAAGCCTTAAAAATTTTGCGAACCCTTAAAAATATTCTAGATTTTTACATAAATATGACCTAAAACATCAGAACAATTCTTAAAAGTTGATAAAGAGAACCCAGATAAAAAATGAGACAAAATATTATACTTAGTCATTGATGATCTATCTTTGCAGCAATAAATGCAACTAAATGGTTCCGGTAACTGTTGATCAGTACTGCACACTGGCTTGGAAATTTCGCCCATTCCTCCATAGAGAACAGCTTCAACATTAGGATGTTGGTGGATTTCCTTACATTAACTGCTATTCTCTCTTATAATTCAGCATTGTTCCATTAATGATGGCAAGCCTTCCTGGCCCAGATGCAGCAAAGCAAGCCAAACCAAGATAGTGGTAATATCATCATATCATCATGCTTCACAGCTTTTTTATTTAAACCAAAAAGTTATATTTTGGACACCATCTACAAAATATTCTCTCAATAGTGTTTTTGCATGTCCACATGATCTTTAGCAAACTGCAGACAAGCAGCATAGTTCTTTTTGTAGAGCAGTGGGTTTCTCCTTGCAACCCTGCCATGTACACCATTGCTGTTCTGTGTACATCGGCCTTCAACTGTTTACAAGTTACCCTTTGGTCCTTTGTGACCTCGCTGACACTTACACAACTTGCTCTTTGTTGGTCTACCACTCCTGGGGATGGTAATGGTCTTAAATTTCCTTCAGTTGTACAATTTTTTTCCTGACAGAGGTTTGCTGGACATTTTTATAGGTTTTATAACGTATTCCACCTTGATGAACATCAACAACTCTTTTTCTGAGGTCAAAAATCTCATTTGCTAGTGCTGTGATGCAATTCCATAAACGTGTTTAAATAAAACAAGGTGCCCACTCATACATGATTGTCAACCCATTTACTGAAAACACCTGACTCTAAATCTTTAAATTCTTTAAACTGAGGTTCACATACTTTTGCCACTTACAAATGTGTAATATTGAAACATTTTCCTCAATAAATAAATGAACAATTATAATATTTTGTCTCATTTGTCACTGTGAAACATACCCTTTTCTCTACAACAGTCTGTCAGTTTCTGGGGACTGAGGAAACAAGTTACTCAAGTTGAGGGATAGGAATGTTAACCCATTCTTGTCTAATGTAGGATTCCAGTTGCTCGACTGTTATAGGTCTTTTTTGTCATTTCTCTGTTTTATGATGCGCCAAATGTTTTTTATTGGTGAATGTTCAAGTCTTCCCTGATAGAGACATCTTCTGGATGGGAGCTTATGTTGCTCTAGAACCTGGATATACATTTCAGCATTAATAGTGTCCTTTTAGATGTGTAAGCTGCCCATGGCACACACACTAATGCAACCCCATACCATCAGAGATGCAGGCGTCTGAACTAAGTGCTGATAACAACTTAGGTCGTCCTTCTACTCTTTAATCCAAATGATCGTCCCTGATTTTCATAAAGTTCTTTAATTCTGTTTCTGACTACAGAACAGTTTTACACTTTTGCACAGTCCATTTTAAATGAGCCTTTGCCTAGGGAAATTATTGCATTTAGTTTTTGTTTACAGTTTGTACTTTGTCCCAAAGTTTTTGGAATCGGGGGTTTATAGTACATAATGGAACAACACTACCAAAGCTAAAAGTTTCGCTTGGTCAAAGCTTGGTCAAGTTTAATTAGTTGCATTATTACAGCAATGGCATTAATAATATCAGGGACTAAATATACTTTCATTAGTATGGGTTGTGGATTTGTGTACACAGTTATCAAATATCTTATAAATATAACCTTCTTCTTTATCCAAATGTCTAACCTGCTAGTGTGTGTAAGTAATGTTGATATGATATATGAAAAATATCCAGTTATTAATAAAGAAACAGACAGTTTTAATACAGAATTTAAGATACTTCTTTGAATGTATATATTTCCAACCATTAACCTCAGCATACATCAATGTGGCATTTATATACATTAACAAGGCTTTAAAATGTGATGTGATTTGCTCTTTGGTTACAGCACTGCCACAAAGATGCGCTAATGTAATAGCAGTCAGACATACTGCCGTGCTTCAATTTATACAGCCTCCACATGATCACAGCTTAGTACTTTTAGTGAGTTTGAGGGTTTATCTGGCACCCTGATATTTTAGTGGAAAGAAAACCTAAAGCAACTCGAACCTGTTTCTGTTTAATGCTGAGGAAATGCCAAGCCTACTAATAAAAAAACACAACTGTTGCAATGATTTTGGTGTGCTAGTTCCCTTTGCCATAGACACAAAACAGTAGCATAAAAAAGGTCCCACATGAGCAAATGGAGTGAATGGAGAACTCATCGTGCCTGATAATAAGAATGATGCATGCTTCTTTCATTTAGAGAGAATAATTCTTTGGTTTTCGGCTGTTTCAATCCCTGCCACCCCGCTAACTTCTCAGTATGGAACTCATTAAGTGTTCTGCTGAATTCTGTAATACATGGCTCCTTGCATTGCAGAACAAAGCTGCTCTCTTTAAAGATAGAACAAAAGAAATGGAATAAAAACTTGCATTATATCTGAAAACAATTTTGTTTAATAATGTCTACTTTTGTGATGTCTGACATATACAACCATCATTGTCAGTAATGCTGACAATGTCCTTATTCTACACACCTTCTCTTCTACACAGAGATACAGAATTTTCCTACTGATCAGTGGCGGCTGGTGGTCGTAGAATTAGTGGAGGAAGGTAAGCTAGGAATTAGGCAGACTTGGTTATATTATATTACATATCCAGCACTAATTATTTAATAAATTGGGTTCTGTGCTCTGAATCACCATACACTAGCCCTGAGCCCCGGGTATGACAACTCGGTAAATTTCTTTGGAGTTCGGAGTTTGCATGTTCTCCCCTTGTTTGCATGCAATTTCTCCAGGTACTCCGGTTTCCTCCCGCATACCAAAGACATGCATTATAGTTTAATTGGTGTCTCTATATTGCCTGTTAGTGTGTGATTGTGTGTGTGCCCTATGATGGATTGGTACCCTGTCTAGGGTTGTTCCTGCCCTTGAGCCCAGAGTTGCTGGGTGGGCACCGGCTTTCCTATGACCCTAAACTAGGATTAAGCGGGTGTAGAAAATGAATGAATAAATAAATGGTTTAAAACCGGAAGTTTCCAATTATGGACAAGTGATGCAAAATTTTCATAAATAGTGTTTCCATAACACTTTTGCAACACACAGTTTTTTTTTCAGGGTTTAAAAACACATATAATATCCATATTTCTGAAAATATAAGTGTAAAGGTAATCCATTGTCACACCACAGTTTGATCTTTATGGATAAAAATGGGATTAAAACCTTTCTGGTAGACTGAACAAAGGACCCTTAAGCGAGCTTAATGAATATTCAGTAAAGTGGTGAATCATAAATAATAATATCTCTGTAGAAATAAAAATTAATTAAATTCATTGCATAGAAGGAAAACCCTGACATTTAGCCTTAATGTAACAAAGAGTTTCTTAGTTCCTAGGCTTGCGAAAAATGATGTATGCTAAAGACATGTCCAAATTTGTATATCCATGAAAACCTTCTGATCAGCCTTTTGACCAACACCCACATTGGTCACTAGAACAGTTTTTATTCAGAAGAGAACATTTCAGGTTTCTTCATTTTACTCTATTTATTCAAAAACTGACGTTCAGGTTTACGATTCTCCTGACCTGGACCTACACACTCCTTTGCTCACAGTGGAGTCTTTGACAGACTCGCACTGCACAGTAAATGCTGTGTGTGTATGTGTGTGAATGCTCTATTATAGGATTATATGGGCCAGTTTATTTTGGCTTAGGGCTACAGGACATCTATGTCAGAGTTTCCACTGCTTCTTAAACAGAGAAAGAGCTGAGGCCAAGCCCAACGCTGTACCGTTTCAGTATCTAACCACCTCCCTGAGGCACAGCACTGCTCAGCACTTAGTGCTTTTCCACCAGAGACCACTCATTTTACTCTTACTCTTTCCACTATTGTAATCGTTTGGACCAATGTGGTAAGAATATCTCTCTCTCTGTCTCACACACACATCTATCAGCCTCAAAATAGCTATTTTAAGAGGATTCAAAGAGCACTAATATCACAGTAAACACAGATCAGAGAAACTTAATGGGATAAAGAGAATTCATTGATTACTTTTGTTGTTGGAGCACAATGAACAGCAATGCTCAGCAGTACAAACAACTGGGACGATCAAAGTCTGCCTCAATGATTACTATTCGGTGAATGGTTTCTAATTAAGATTTGGAAAATATTGTTTTATTTGACGCTTGGCTCTCTTAAATGATATTACTAATCCGGAGAGAGAGAGAGAGAGAGAGAGAATACCTTTGGCTCAAGTTACATACCTGACTACTACAAGAAAACTGTCATCTTTGTAATATTTATTAAAAAATGTTTGCACTCTTTTTATTGTAAGTGAACGATCACTGAATTATATTGGGCTGGGCCATTTTTCTGGTTAATTTAAGTACATATTCATAAGTAGATCAAAGCCAAATGCAGCAGCTCTGCAAGATCCCCATACCATTTTGATTCTTGCATCTTGGCTAACCACATGATTCCAGCTTCCATGTGATACAGTGGTATAATAACAGCCTACATTGCAGATGCACAACACGACTGGACTCCAACTATTTGTCCATGGTCAAATTCACTCAGTTTACTGAAAGCTGGTGAAACTTTGCCTTCTGCTGTACAGCGTCTTATATGAGAGCCGACTTTAATGTAACAACCAATTGGGTCATATTTATCAGTCATCATATGCAACATGCCAGATGTTCCTATTTCAGTGAGCGTTCTTTGTTCGAAAAAATACTGACAAATTTCCCATAGAAAAACCTAACAACTTCAACCAGACAGAGAAATTGAATTTACTTACATCATCCCAGGTGAAAGACACCAGACTGTCATCATCCCTGTCGTGATATCTGATATCTCCATGTAGCGGTGCCTCCTCCATCAGGAATTCAATATGTACTGACCGATAGTAAGGGTGTGTGATATTGATAATGTTTTCAGAGAGATTCACAGTGCTTCCTTCCCTCACAGTAAGGTTGGCAACCTGGACAGGTATGAGTCGGGGCATAATGTTCACCTGCACCACCAGGTCCTCGATTGTGGAGAAGCCGTTACTGACATCTAGAGTAAAGGAGTCTTGACCTTCTAATGAGGCTGACACATACAGGATTGTGCCCATATTTATGTCCTCTTGTGTAAAAGACTGGATGTAGTCCAGGACAGGAGACACTGTGCTCTCTGAATCATTGGTCAGTTTGACCACATGGCCAATAAGTGGAGTTTGTTTAATGTTAAAGACTATCTCAGTGGGCGAGATGTCAGCCTGTTCCACCTGAAAGAAAGGATAATATGTATTAATATACATAGTAGAGGCTTTAACTAAAATGTTTCAAAAATTAAAATGCTACGGCTACACATAGTAAAATAATGAGAAATGTAATGTCATGATAAATAGACTATCCCAATCTCTTGTCAGCCCTGCAGCTGACTTTACATAGTGCAAGGCTAAATCTGGAATACCCCTTATCATGGAAAATTATGGCTTTAAGGACCATGCCGCAGCTAACATTTCTGGAGTTGTGAATGATCTTGGGCTTGGCCCTCCTCTATGACCTAGCTCCAGGCGGAATCACTCTCAGGCTGATAGGAAGACTCAAATTTCTCCACCATGCAATGATGTCTTGATGCAAGGCAGGGACAAGATTTTCTCTATTCAAATGGTGCACTTGTTGCTATCTATCAAAATTATAGTGCTTGTAGATTCTTAGTAGTTTCATAGTATAGGTAATTTGAGGTATGTGTATATTTACTTTTACAGAACTGACATAGGGTACAACTGCATTGAAAATACATGAGGTGAGGCAGCCAGTAACTCTGCCTCACTGAATGGAGCATGTGGGAGCCCACTGTTTACGTTGCTTTTCTTCTATATAGAGATGGAAATGGCTGATAAGCCATGCCATATGTTTTCACGATAGTTGCCTGCACAGATGTACTCCATGAGAAAGGAATAAACTGACTGAGCATCCTAATCTCTTTTCAGCTGTTGCAGTCTCGGGGGATAGAATACACAGGCCAAAGACATGCATGTTAGGTAAATTGGAAAAGTTAAATTGTCCGGTCCTAAGCCCGAACGGGTGAGGGTTGCGTAAAACATGTGCCAAATCCTAATGCAAGGAACTCGCTGTGGCGACCCCTGGTGACAGGGAAAAAAGCCGAAAGACAAAGAAGAAACATTATATACACAAATTTACTGGATTCATATATTTATAAAGTCAGTGCCTCACCCCCATGATCTTCAGCACACGTCAATGTTCCTAGCATATAATGATAGATATTAAAGTCAAAACTGTATACAAATGGCAATCCAGACGTACATTACATATCTGTCTGAATATAATAATGAATGGTATTAATACAAAGTAATATGATTCAAAAAGTAGTCTTAGCCAGTTATTACTGTCATTTTCATATTTTTAGAATTTGTCAAATATTAAAATGAACCAGATTTGACAGATATAATAAGCACATGCTTTCTTCTGCACTTGATAAGTTGTTAATTCTAACTATGTTTTGGCATAGGATTAATGACAAATTAATTTACGGTAATATACTTATTTCATAGGCTTGGTGTTGCAGTGGTATTGCCTCACAGCAAGAAGGACCCGGGTTCGATCCCCATGTGGGGGACCTGTGTGGAGCTCCATATGTTCGCACAAGACATTCATGCAAGTTAATTAGGGGTGTCTATGGTTGCCCTTTAGTGTATAAATGTGTGTGACTGTGTATGTGTCCTATTATCGATTCTTGCCAGCCCTCACATCCAGAGTTTGGGTTCAAGGGTACTGTCTGGCTCTTGAATCCATGTGGATTAAGTGGAAAAAAATTATTGAATGAATGTGTGTTTTATAATTCAAAGAGAAAAATTGAATGTTTACTTTAAAAAATGAACGATAAGACTACACATAGATATGGTTGTTTTAGGTTTTAACATGTGGGGTATTATTGGTAAAGTGCTGAAATTAGCAATTGCTTCTTAACACAAATATATAACGCAATACATTTAAGCATGTAGAGATTGTCAATACAACTTGCTGAAGTGCAAACCGAGCATCAGAATGGGAAATAAAGGTGATTTAAGTGACTTGAAACACGGTAGGGTTGTTGGTGCAAGATGGACTGATCTGCGTATTTCAGAAACTGCTGACCTGCTGGGAGTTTTACACACAACCATCTCTAGGGTTTGCAGAGAATGGTCTAAAAAAAGAGAAGATATCCTTGCCTTGAAAATATGCCTTCTCGATGTAAAAGGTCAGGGGAGATCGGGCAGATGATAGAAAGGCAACAGTAACTCTATTAAAATTAGTTGCATTATATAAAAATAAACTTTAATTTGCAACAAAATATGATGTACTAGATTAATCAAGGCCTCACCCGCCACGATCTCCAGCACACGTAAATGTTCCTAGCATATAATATTAGACCATCTCTAGGATTTGCAGAGAATGGTCTGAAAAATAGAAGATATCCTTGCCTTCTTGATGTAAAAGGTCAGGGGAGAACGGGCAGATGATAGAAAGGCAACAGTAACTCAAATAACTACTCGTTACAACCAAGGAATACAGAATACAATCTCTGTTAAAAGTATGCCCTGAAGAATTAAGGCACTTCTGAAGGCAAAAGCGGGTCCAGACTTACTAGAAAGTACCTAATAAAGTAGCTAGTGAGTGTATTTCTCATTATTTTACAAATTTTATAAAATCAGAAGGTAGGAGAACTTATAGGTTGTATAGTCATACTATAATATCTAATTATAATAACCATTATAACAGTAAAGTCTTAGGTACTCAATTTTTTGCAAAATTTCATTACAAAAATATCCCCAGGGTTATTTATATGCAATGGGCATAAAACCAGTCTCTAAACCAGTAAATACCCTGTAATTGAATGATGGCAAAAATGCTGGTTACTGATTTAAACCGGATTATCCAATCACAATCATGTCATAACTTTAAGCACGCTCTGAGACATCCGACAAGACAAGCATGGCACTGCAGAGAGTGAAGAGTAAGTACCAATTTTCACTCAAAAATATACATTTATGCTTATGCTAGTCAAACAAACTTGCTGTGAGCATAATTTTAAATGTTGAAAGTGATAAAATTTGAAGTTATTTTAAATATATAGTATATTATACCATTAATTTACAGAATTCTTTCAAAGCCTGATGTGAAAATGAAAGTTATCCATTTGCAACTATTATTGCACACATTGGAATTTATCCTCCGTATTTATCCCATCCGTGCAGTAAAACACATTATTTACACACATTGGTGCAGTGCGCACATAAACCTGGAGTGGCGAGGAGCCCACACAGTGCTTGGGGAGCAACTGGAGGTTAAGTGAAGTATGGGTATGGTGTTACAGTTTAGTTATTCATAATTTTTTATGACCACAATTTGTCTTTTGACTGTTATTTCACAACATACAATCTTCTTGCGCTGCTAGCAAACAGAAAAAAATCATTCGGCTGGTACACCAAGGGTTTTTTACTTTGCCAGTGCTCCTAAACAGATTGACATGGCTAACATGCCTTCAGAAAGCTGTGATGAAGATGTAAACGATGGTGGTAAAGTGGGACTGGTCAAATGGTTTGACAACAGACCAGTTCTCATGGCCTCCAACTACATTAGTGATGGTGTCTTATTCAGAAATGGTTACGCTATACAACGCAGAAATGCTTCATCAACTTCTCAGTCTGTACCGTACCGAGAACTGGACCCTAAAAATGATAACACTTGCTTTTGACATGACTGTGATCAACAGTAGTACAGGATGGATGTCAATAAGGCTGATATCCAGACAAAAGGATCCAGATTCAGGATCTCCTCCGTTTGAAGATGAATGTGGTCCAGTGTTTAGGGAGAGTCCAGTGGCAGCAAAACATGAAAGACCCAGTATGTATTATTTGCCAAAAAAAACACATCAACTGACCTAAATTCAAGCCACGGTAACTATTGATTTAGTTGAATTTTACTTGAATTTGACGTCTCTAGCTATGGTGCTGGGCCTATTTACCGCATACCAGGGATAGACCAGTTTGTATATCTATCAAAATACTTGAAGAGGTCATGTTGCCTTATGCTGAAGAGGAAATGCCCCTGACAACAACTCCAAAC
>JAOUQT010000009.1:1829987-1840090 GCA_025769995.1 Xyliphius kryptos | reverse complement strand
AACCTTCACACTCTGCTCTTACTGGTGCAATGTGCAATTAATGAAGATTGGCCACCAGGATTGTCCAATTTAGCCATAAAACCTCCCACACTAAAATGACAGGTGTTTCAGTTTCATTGTCTAACCCCTGCATAAATACCAGCACAGATCATCAATCCCTTATTACACACAGCTGTGCTATAACCTGACAGAGATTCTTCCTTCCAAGCAGTGCAATTCCGGGGCACTCAAAAACTAACATGGCATCCCCCGGGGAGAAGGGGGAGGTTCTGGGCCTCGGGGGGCATAGTTCACAATTCTTCCACACAACTGAGACTTGAGGTACCTATCTGGTTTACTGAGCAGGTTAAATGTGAGACATACTGGCATAGAATCTGCAGCTGATTAGGGGTATGGCTGTGGCACTGAGACATGTGGATTAGGCATAACATTGTTCTGTCTTTGACAATGATAAGAGGCATGGCTTTGGCTTAGATACTTGCACTGACACATGGCATGGCTCTGGCACTGCTGAGAGGTGTGTCTTTGGCGTAGGCGCTGGCACGAAACATGGCATGGAACGGACGCTTGGACGAGGCTAATTTCTACGCTGAGAAACGCCGTGGCTTAGACATAGGTGCTGGCACAGGAGCATGGCTCAGACTCTAATGCTGCTGAGTCACCTCACACTGACGCTGGGACGAGGCTTGGCTTGAGGCTTACGCATAGGCACTGACGAGTGGTGTGGCTCTGGCTCTGACACTGATGAGTCGCTACTCTCTGATGCTGGGATGAGGCTCGGTTTTAGCGCTGAGAAGAGGTGTGGCTTTGGCTAAAATGATGGCACTAGGCATGACTCTGATGCTGCTGAGTCACTTGGAGTCACTTGCTGAGGAGTGGCTTAGGCACTTTGACGAGGCATAGCTTAGATATAGTTGATATAGATATCTCTCGGACTCCAGTAATACCTGGCTTGATACAAGAACTAGGACAAGGCTTGGACAAAAAATGGCATGACATAGACATGGGCATAGACAGAAAGGACTTCCAGAAAGGACTCAAGCACCTAAATATGAATAAGCTGATGTACTGCACAACACTGGGCTTTAGGAACATAACTTATGACTGCAGTACTCAGCGGTACATCAACATCCTCAGGATTCTGATAGGGGGAATGGGTTCTGGACAGGCAATTCTGGTGGGTGTGGCAACCTGAATGACCCGCATGACCCAAGCTCGAGTGGGTCAATCCACCAGGAAAATATGGCAGCGGAGAAACTTCGTCGTCATGAGCTGTAGCAAAAATTGAAAACTTGTTCCTCTGGTTGGGAGATCAAAGGCAGTGAGCAGCGGTGTCCCTGAACCTCATAGCAGGAGACAAATGTGCATTAAATATCATAAATATGCGCCATGCTGGGAATGCAGAAGTGGACTTGAAGGGAATGTGTTCCATCGCCAGCCTTGAACCACACCATGGAGACGATGCGGGAACAAAGACTTTATTACTTTAAAAAAAAAACATCTATATAGCCCATGTCATCTGTAACACATGGCTGCAATACAATGCATTTAAGTGAGTACCAACCAAGCATCAGAATAGGAAAGAAAGGTGATTTAAGTTACTTTGAACATGGCATTGTTACAACTGCGACCTCTAAAGGGTGCCCAAAACTGTTGTTCATGGACATTTTCTCATGCACACACCTAATGCAGTTCATTCATTAGCAGCGCTCTTGTAATTAATCCCACCTGCCAGTACATCGACTGAGCAGCTTACCTGCTCAGCTCTTCTATTTAAGGAGCAGGTTGGAAGAGAGTTACTGCTGGTCAACACATTTACCTAGCTCTCATGTCTTTGAATTATGCTGCTTTTGCTGTTTACTCTCTACTCTCTCGCAAAAAGAAAAATAAACTGCTTTCCTCCCCTAACCATTGTGTGGCATAGTTGTTTGTGTCAGATGAGGTGGTCTGAGTATTTCCAAAACTGCTGATCTACTGGGATTCTCATGCACAACCATGTTTAGGAGTTTACAGAGAATGATAAAAAAAAAATCCAGTAAACAGCAGTTGTTTGAATGAAAATGACTTGATGTGAAAGGTCACAGGAGAATTTGCAGACCAATTTTAGATGATAGTAAGGCAACAATAACTCAAATAACCACTTATTACAACCATAAAATGCAGAATACCATCTCTGTTGAATGTAAGCCATTAAGTAGTACCTAATAACGCAACCGATGGGTGTATATTTAATGCATTAACCATGGGAAACAAATCTTCGTAACAGACAATGCTTCCCAAAATAATTTATTGTTAATTACATACAACAAACTCACTGATGTTAATAAACCAATTATAAAATCGTATACAAGTTATTAATTTAGTGCAGAGAAATATAAAGATCAATAATCTAATGTGCTCTGTGCTGAGCTCAGATTTTAAAATGAGCCAAAAGTATCAATTCATTTGATATTTGCTTTTCAGTCTAATACACTGAATGCACATTGGATTAGGAACAACTTGCAGTTGGTCCAATTTTATTAAATATAGCATAACTCCAGGTTGGCAAACATGCTCTGTACTCAAGGTAACCCATTCTCACTGCAGCAACTCTGCCATTTTGCTCCGATAATTAGAATTCAAATTATCTGTCTAACTCTGCATTGTAGTGCAGATATATTTATATCAACTTGTTTTTCTTTAGGCTTCTTGATTTAGTTACATCTGAGGTTATGCAGCTAAGGCATGTGTAAGGCAATTTCTTTCCAAATTTATTCAGATTCTTACTTATTTAATAGTAAGAAGAGATGCAAATCATTTTCGATCATTATCTGAGTAACTTCCTTTAAATGTTTAAATAGTTTTATCACTAATTTTTTGAAATACTGGACATATTTTTGCGCAGCTTTTATCCTCAAAGACAGCATGCTTACTGCTTGTGTACCAAATCATAATTACATTTCCTTATCCAATCATTATTTAATTAATTTCAAATCAACATTCTATCTAAATTTTCACTATTCACTATCTAAATTATAGGCAATGTTAAATGAGGTGCAAACAAGGATATGGCTAAATATATAATCAAAGTAAGGAGGCAATGGGACAAAAGAGTAATTAATATTCAGGTGATTGGAAGTTGATGATGGTAATGACCTCTGGACTTAATTACCTTTAGCGGCTGAAAAAGAAACTTCAGGATTGACCACATTTGTTATTTGTAACTCACTACTAGCCATATATAGCTGCAACATTTAACATTTGAAAGAATGGATGCACAAATGAATTTAACCTGACCAGAACAAAACATGTACATCATATTGTCTGAAATAAAATGTAAAAATTCCCCACTGTACTAAGGGCAGAACAGTGGCGCTCTCACCTCACAGGAAAGAAGTAATTTATAATTCGAGTTTGCATGTGCTCCCAGTGTTTGCACAGATTTTTTTGGCTACTCCAGTTTCCTCCCACATTACAGAGAAGTCAATGTGTGTGTGATTGTGTATGTGTGCCCTAGGATGGAGTGATGCCCTGTCCAAGATTGTCCCTGCCCTTGCACCCAGAGTTGTAGGGTGACCACTGGCTGGCCCGCAACTCTGCGTCGAATATAATGAATAAAAATAACTGCACTATTTATTTTATTTGCGTGTCCGGTACTGTTCCATTTTTTTCTGACCTTAACTAACAGATTACCACTTGCAAGAGACCTATGCTTCAATGCACCATAAGCTGCAATATACAATACATTAACACAATCTCATAAGGACCAACAGAGCTCTGTATAGAGTGTGAAATGTTTCCATGAGAAGTGAAATTCAAGCTCCTCTAATAGTCATAAATGGACTTCTGGTCAGTGGACTGAGTTTTCCTTCGAGAATTACTGTACACGCCTATAAGCATGAAATATGGCGCTTACAGAAACGTGCGCTCTCACATTTCTGCAAGCAGTGAATATAAATAATAAATTGCCCATAGCCCCTGTAAGTGGAGGAAGCATTGTGTTTGGCAGCTGCAGTTGCTCAGTAGATAACTAAATCAGCTGAACTTCTTGCCAGGAATAACTGGCACTTACAACCTCTTGCTCTGTTGTGAAATATCACCTCTGTTGTGAAATTTTTGTTCTGCCTTTTCTTTCATATAGTATTCCAGATGGCACAATTTGCCTCCACAAATATTTTTAATTTACATATTTATATTGCCATTTTTGTTTATTTCTTATTTGATTTTGCAGCACTAGTTTAACCTAGTAGAGGGAAATATGAGAAAGGAGTATCACTAACTTCGGTAGCATTACTAGCTGTCATGTGCTTCTGCTTTGCTTATTTTCCTATAATTATTTATTCTTGCTTTTCTTTGGGGCAGAGAGATTCAGGAGAAGGGCGGAGGTGAAAATGGTGGTTGAAGGAAATCAATTAATGTGGTTTTGCCTCATGGAATTTAAAAATGGGGAATTTTTAGAAGCAACAATAGTCCCAAATGAGGCTCTCTGATCACTTATGGATTATGTTTCTATATGAAATATAACAGTGAGATAAAAAGTTGTTTTACTTTATTGTAGCCATGGTGCAATGGACACAGTTCAGGATCGGGATCCTGTTATATCTGTGATCCAGCAGCAAATATTTATGTTTAAAGGACCCTTGAGAAGGTTATTCATGTGATTTCTGCACCCAAGATGGATTAAATGAGGAAAATAATTTTCTTACAGAAATCAATATTTATTATATTGTATATGTCACTAATGGAGAAAAGTCACAAGTGCCCTCTATAATTGCAGCAAAGAGTGCCTTTTTTTCAGACCTTTGTATAGCTGACTGCTTATTAGGATGCCCCATCACTCCAGAACAATATAATACAATAACCTTTCTTGAAAAGTGAAGTTTTATGCCTGCTCTTTCAATGATAAAGGGTGAAGTTATAACACCCCTACTGGACCAAAACGTTTAGTGTAAGGGTGTTGATACATGGGTAAAATATAGTATAGTTACTAAATGAATGCCCCTAAAATGGATGTAGTGTCATATAGGACAATTCACAGTGGTATTCATTTTGAATAATTAACTCATGAAGTTCCCACTTAGACATGTTTCCATGTGAGAAAACATGATGCAGTGCCCTTGCAATGAAGCCACGCATTTAGAATAATATCTAGCTAGAATTTTGATATAATTGTCCATGTTTTTTTACTGCAAGTTTTAGTCCGAATGTCAGACGTACCTGATTTCCATAAAAAAAAAAACCTAGAATTTTGATTCATCTGACCACAGAACAGTTTTCCACTTTGCCACAGTTCATTTTAAATGAGCATTGGGCCAGAGATTGTCTGTGCTTTTAGATCTTGTTTAGACACGGCTTCGTCTTTGAACTATAGAGTTTTAGCTGGCAATGGATGGCACTGTTAATTTTGATCACAGATAATGTTTTCTGGAAATATTCCTATCCCATTTTATTATTTCCAATAGACACACATGCCTGAATGTGATGCAGTGCCGGCCCAAAGATCACGGGCATCCAGTATGGTCTTCCAGCCTTGATCCATTATAAATTAGGGGATCCTTTTACCATCTTTATTTCTGCCACTCCAATATGTTCTTTTTATACCCACTTTTGTTAATGACATATTAGCAACTGGTCCTCCAGCTGTTACTTTTTTGTACCTTTAAATTTTCCAGCCTCTTATTGCCCCGTCCCAACTTCTTTGTCTCACTTTCAACATTTGATATGTTGTCTACGTTTTATTGTGAATACAATATCAGTTCATTACATTTGTAAATTATTGCATTCTGTTTTTATTTACAGTTTCCAACTTTTTTGGAATCCGGTTTGTATATTGTATATTTTTTGCCCCTGCCATTTAAACAGCCTGAGTCCAGCAGTCATACCAGTGATGCATTTGTTTTTCTTGTCTCTAATGCCAGATGCCTGACCTGAGGCAGAAATGCATGGATGCTGACACAATTTCAGAGTTTCAGTATCTGAGCTTGACTAGCTCAGCGGAAACAACAGACTGTGAGCACTTGCTGTGAAACTACTCACTCTACTAAACAACTAAACTCACTTTGATGCCTTAACACTAAAATAAAACTCCAGATCAGGTAAATGGGAGTGTACTGTTCTGTGGTACAGAAACTGATATGTTTGTTATTGGGTATATAATGTGAAATAATAGTAGAAAAGCAGCACCATAGCTGAGTAAAACAGAGTGGAAAGAGAATACGTTCTGATTTAAGAGCTATAGTAGAAAAGCATATGTGAGTCCTCTGGCTGTGTATTTTATACTAGGCATGTTGGGTGTGTGGCAGTAGACGCGTGCAGTCAAGCAGCACATCTACAGCAGGAACTTCATTACTATAAAATAAAAATGATCGCCGATGATAATTCTTTTATGAAGATAGAAATCTGATCTTATAATTTTTTTTTACTTTATGTGCATAGCTACTGTCAGCAGAGAAGACAATAAACAGAAAAGAGTTATAAAAAAACCTGCACCTCAGCTTGCAAACAGGAAAATAAATCCTGCACTATTCAATTTCTTCATTCCACTCTTTAATGATATTGAATCAAGAGATAAAGTCATGCTGTATTGAAATGAAATATGATCATTATTATTATTTTCCTCCTGCATTCCAAAGACATGCATGCAAGGTCTAAAGTGGCCCTTAATGTGTGAATGTGTGTGTGCCCTATGATAGATTGGTGCCCTGTCTAGGGTTGTTCCTGCCCTTTTCCGGTTTCAGGGGCATGTTTGCACCAGCTGGCCCGTGACCCCTTGTGGATTAAGCGAAAGAAAATGAGTTATTATTATTATTATTATTTTTCAGTCCCTGTTCTAGACAGATTTCCCTGGAGGGTGGACAATAAAAAATAAAGGTTGGCATATCCTGGATCCCTTAGAGAGGCGGTTCGTTTACAGCTAAAAACATAACCACATAAAACGTTAACTAACAAATAGATCCAGTTTATAACTTGAATTATATTGTAGTGCCCACTACTGTGAATTATGGGAAAAAGGGTAAGGTAAGGGCAGCTTGCCAACGCACCCTGCTAAAATGTCCCAATTATGTTAATATACTCACCGCCTGCCTTTTGCCTTCATAATTGCCTTAATTCTTAATAATGTCATACGTTAAACAGAGATAGTATTCTGCATTCCTTGGCTGTAAAGAGAAGTTATTTGAGTTACTGTTGCCTTTCTATAATATTAAACCAGTCTGCCAATTCTCTTCTGACCTCTCATAGCAGGCATTTTCATCCACACAACTGCCTCTGGATGTTTTCTCTTTTGTGGACCATGCTCTGTAAACTCTAGAGATGGTTGTGTGTGAAAAATGTTAGTAGACCCATAGTTTCTGAAATTAGAACAGTTCATCTGGCACCATCCTAACAACCACCCCAGATTCAAAGTCACTTAAATAAACTTTGTCCTTCAGTCTGAAGCTCGGTTTGCATGAGCAAGTTGTCTTGACCATCTCTTCATGCCTCCATTCATTGAGTTGTGGTCATCTGATTGACTGATATATACAGTAGTTGAGTTATCAAGCAATTTAACCTGTGGCCAGTGACTCTATGATCTGGTTTATTGGTTTATTTTGTTAGTATGTTTGATTAGCTAAGATGTTTATTGTGTTGCTGTCTTCTTGTGTATATGAATGTATGAGTGTGCTTGGCAGTTCCTGTGATCATTAAGTGTGTTTTTGACAGTGCCATTAAATCTGCATGCCTGTATGTTGTTAATATCTGCCTGGTTTATAGTTTTCTGAAATATGCAAAAAACTCCTGACATTGACCCCAAAATGTAATTTTGTGATTGGTTCAGAGAGAACGGCAAGCTATGATAATTTTTTGCTGACTAGGGCCGTTCCTGGTTTAGCAAAGAAAGTGTGGAGTGTGTAAAGCATCATGCTGTAATGCCATCCTAGGTGCTGTAGTCATGGATCAGAGCTGATATCAAGCCATTCTGGACACTGCTGTGTGTGAAGGGCTTGGTGTTTGACCTTATGTAGTGTGGAGTCATAGCTTATTAATGTATTTGTCACATGCACCCAGTTTCTATAGTGCCTAGAAAAAATACTTAAATGCATGATAATCATGTAACATTTTTAAAACGTGTACTGTGTAGTGGTTTAGATAAATGATAGCTGGGACAAGATGAACATAAGTCTTGACTAAACAATAGCATATGATCACGGAAAAAGTACCCCAGTTTGTGGAGCCCAGATGTGTGGTGCCAGTGTTTCTGCAACAGCTGTACCCACAGTATTATCAACACTTAGCCGAAGGTCAGACAGTGGTCAAACATGTATGGTTGTTCCTAAAGAATAGCGTGAAGCAACATAGTGAGATAATTCACCAGTCATGGGTTGAACTACATATGGAGGTTGTTCACCACCTTGTGGAAACTGTTCCTTGTTATCTGCATACTGTAATTAATCGAAAGATAGATAAACCAGTTATTATCTAGGAGTTTTCAATCAAGTGTTTGTTCACTGTCATGCATTTAAAATTATTTTAATGGTTCCTATAATAATCCATCACTATTTACTGAGTGTGCTATAGACTTCACATTTGTGGCGTAGTGAAATAAAATATTAAATCCACCCAACTAGCCTAGATTCCTTTTGACACTCTTGCTCTACAATTTCCCTCTACTAGTATTCCTTAATTTCCATTATGGATGTAGAATGCTACAATAATAAAAGCATGCCCGGTTGTGCCTGAAGTAATAAGAAATGATATCATCTCGAGGCACAAAGCAAAGCTAGTTAAAAGCTCTACATGGTCACAGTGTGATAGTCGATTGAGTGCATCTTAAATGAACATTTCCTTTTTGCCTTCCTCTCCCCTTTCAGTCTATCTTCTTTGCTTTTCATATGAAATCATCTTTCTGCATTTTCTGCCTTTTATTCCATGTCAGGCTCTTACAATTCCGTCTTCATTATAGCAGTGTGATTGTCACTATAGCATTGGCTTCTGAAACACATTCTCTGCTTGATTCCTTGTGACATAAAGACTCGCACAGCAAGTTTCTTTTTTTTCTTCCTTTGTGCAGTTCATAAAACAAAGTCTATTTTACTTTACTGGTATCAAATTGTAGCATATATTAGGAATCTGGCTTATAACAGGTTGGTCAGAATTTTTGATAAATTACAACTTGTGAACATCAGGGAACAGACTCGATAAAGAAGCGGACATTCTCAATGCATATGCTAGTTGTTTGTTTGTCCTTTGTCTCTCAGATCAACCACACATCACTGGCTGCTGTGTGGTCTTGGAAAAACTGGACATTTGTCGATGGTTTCTCCACTCTTGGTATATCTGCGATACCATTTTATGGGAACACCTAACAAGTGCAGCGACTGTATGAAATTGGCACCACACCTCCTGCATCAAAATATCTGACCAAAGTCACTCACGGTTCTCCATTTACACTTAGCTGGTAAATGTTGTTTTTTTCTGGCATTCCTAATCCAATCATCATATATGTTTTGTCTTTTTACAGAGGATTGGCTTCAGACTAAAATTAGATCAGTAATGTATGTCTCTGTACATCTGGTTCTTCCCTCAACACAAAAAGCTTGGGTTCATGGACACCCCCCCTGACTAAGGCCCTTCTATATATTACTAGACAGCATGGTATTGATCAGATTTAAGGTGTCATTTGTTTTAAGGTTGCAAAATCACAAGAAAGATGCACTCCTAATTAAATTTTAATTAAAGGTCTGTTTGCTGACATTTCGGTTTTGTGTGTGTAAGCTCTGCAAGTAAAGTCACAATTTCCAAATGTAATGCTTCCTGTCTCTGAAATAAAGCTTATCATCTGTGCAGCTAACAACATTGTCAGCTCAGGGGGCATTTATAATAGAGCAAAAAATGACATAGAGCAAAAAGTTATGTTATTTTGGTGCTGATGAAACCACATAAACAGAACAATATGAAGATGAAACCCTTTGCCTTATCTCTGCATTGAGGCCACAAAAAACGTGTGTATACACCAAATATTCATTGGATTAGGAACTCCTGGCAAGCAGCATATGATATCTGCTAAATAAGATAAATTAGATTAGATAATTTACACATTCATTACACACAGACTGAAGTGTTTATTTCTTTTGATTTGATGATTA
>JAOUQT010000009.1:1785235-1797013 GCA_025769995.1 Xyliphius kryptos | reverse complement strand
CGTGTCACTTCCTCCACTGAGCGCTTTTCTCTCCGGGAGTCGACTGAATAAAGTAATAAAGCGCAGTCTGGCTCTCCTCCAGTCGGGTCCTATTCAGATTAAGGAGGCTGCCCTTTATGCCTCTGAGGCCCGGAGACGTGTGACCTTACAGAGCATTGTTTCTAACAATTTATAAAAACATTCTCTGTTTGCTCAGAACGGAGACCTGACCGCGCTGCGTTCACTGCTGTGCTTTTCAGTCCTGGACAGGTCTAATTTTTTTTTATTATACCTGAACAGTCCGGGAACCGGACCCCCTCGCTATTTTAATGCAATACGGGCCGAGAGGGCGTGGCATTATTGTAAATAAATTATGAGAGTCAGGTGTTGTTAGGTGTTGTTAAGTACAGTTACCCCCCTTTTGCCGTGGTTTATTCACAACAATACACAACCACGAGCATCCTGGTGCTTTTATGAAACAGTTACAAACACACTATAATGAAAAAAAAAACAAGGTTTGATTCCTAAATGCGTTTAAAAACAAAATCGCTAAGAGCCTGGTTTTTAAAATGAACGCTGATCGCTGAGTAACAGAATGCCGGTTTGTCAAATACCACCATCTAGTGGCCCAACTACAGAACACAGTTTATAAAAAACATCGGGAAAACAATGTACTCTATATCAGACATTGATCTAAATGTGAAGAGCTCAGAGGTGTGTGATGGAGGTGTGACAAACAGCCCAGCCAATCAGATTAAAGGAGCCGAACTACCCGCTTTATAAATACGAGTGAACAGACAGATCTGCGAGCGCTTCATGCTTTTCTAATGTTTTATTTGTGTATCGTATGGAAAACGCACCAAATGCATGCTTCTAACCAAATGTCAACAGTTTGGGGAAGGCCCTTTTTTGTTTTTGCATGACCCCTTGACCTTTATCGAATTACGCACCTTTGGGATGAACTACAACTGAGATTGGGAGACCGGTCCTCTCATCTTCTGAAAAAAAATTAAAGTGGGTGTAATTTGCATCCCCTTCTTTAATATTCAGGGTGGGCCATAAGTATGGAGACACCCTGATAAAATAGAAGGGGTTGCTGATATCACCTTACCGCTTAGCAGGCCGCCATTTTGGATTCAACTTTACTTTTTTCAAATGGCAAGGGGGTCATGTGACACATCAGACACATAGAGAATTGCACAAGAAAAACAATGGCATGCTCATTTTAAACATAGCTTTATTCATTATTGAGTTATTGACACGTTTGTGACAACTGTAACTCTCTAAAGGATGTGCTCAGAGTGCTGCCCGTTGTGTTGAACTGTCAAAGCGATTCTCTTCTCTCACTCTTGACTAAGGATTCTGTACCCCATGAAGATCCAGGCACCCAAAACAATGGCTACAAGAGGCCTGTGGTAGCATTTCTTTTGTGGGATTGCGCTCGGTGTGTCGAGTGGGAGAAGAGAACCTCTGGGAACCTTTAGTAGGTTACTGTTGTTGCTCCACGTCACAAACATGGCACCATTGGCTTTCTCGTGCAATTCTCTTTGTGTTTGATGTGTCACATGACCCCCTTCCCATTGAAAAAAAGTAAAGATGAATCCAAAATGGCGACTTAAACGTTTTCCCCCCCTCCCGTGTACTGATATGCCCCAAACGGTAAGGTGACATCAGCAACCACTTCCATTTTATCAGGGTGTATCCATACTTCTGAACATCCCTGTAGTTTATACACATAATATATAAACAGTTAAACAATCTTTTCCTCGTTTCACCGAAGTCTCACGCAGCAGGGTGCCGTTGTTGTGTGGTGTGGTGTGTAGTTGTGTGTAAAATGGCTTCACCAGCTGCTGTTCCACATCTCTTTATCCTGATTTCCTTCTCTGGCTCTCACTCGCTCATACGGACGGTCGGTCCACATGAGAGCGACTGAAATAGCTTCGGGCCAAACGTTAGCCGAGGCCATAAAAACATGCTTCTGTATCTCCCAGGTCCCGTTTCCCACCGAGCTTTTCCACAGCGAGGCGTCCATGTGACCTCCATCAGTTATGCCGTTGGAATGCAGTCTGAGTCTCTGCAGTCTGCACTTTGGAGTTTGAGTCATACCAGGCGGCGACTGGCCTCGTCGGGTAGTCGGGTCGCCCACTTTCCCCCCACCCCCCCTTCCCAAAGCTGCAGCGTTTGTGTTGAGGGTGAGCTCTGGTCTGGAACCAGAACAGAGAAGGACATTTATCCCAATCAGTCGGGGACTCGCGCCCCAGTGCAGGGAGTTCACTCAAAATCAGATCAATAAACGACGGGATTTCATATCTTTACTGTTTCAAAATCAAATCAAATTTAATGTTTATTTCAATGACAGTTAAACAAAAAAAAGGAATTAATAACTATACGTTTGAATTACGTTTTAAACTGTATGTACATACGGTATATACATTTAGATTTTTAATAATAATGGCTTACGATAATTAAAGGAGCGGTTGGCTTAGTGGTTAGTATGTTCTCCTTTCAGTGCTGGGAATTCCTGGTTTGAATTTTGATCTGAGTGGAGTTTCCATGTCCTCCCTGTGTCTGCATGGGTATCCTCCAGGTTCTCCGCT
Source organism: Xyliphius kryptos (assembly GCA_025769995.1). Classification (NCBI taxonomy): domain Eukaryota; kingdom Metazoa; phylum Chordata; class Actinopteri; order Siluriformes; family Aspredinidae; genus Xyliphius; species Xyliphius kryptos. The sequence goes on along the minus strand of JAOUQT010000009.1, from coordinate 1,794,437 downwards.
TTCCTCCCACAGTCCAAAACATTGATTCAAGGTAAATTGACTGCTTTAAATTGCCCCGTATAGTGACTCACTATACTATATGGTGAGGAAACTATATAAATTTTGTCGTTTTTCAATGACGGTTAAAAAAAAAAAAGGAATGGAATAATAAGTTTAACTTTAATTTAAGTTTAAAGCTGTATGCACATGTTGCATAAACATTTACATTTTTAATAATAATAATTACATGTAAAAAATTGCTTACGATAATTAAAGGATCAGGCGGCACGGGGGCTTGGCGGTTAGTACGTTCTCCTCTCAGCGCTGGGAATTCAGGTTCGAATTCCGATCTGAGTATTCATGTCCTCCCCGTGTCCAGTTGGGTTTCCTCCGGCTTCTCCGCTTTCCTTCCACATGCCAAAAACATGAATTCAAGGTAAATTGGCTGCTCTAAATTGCCCCATATAGTGTGTGTGAGTGAGTGTGGACCCAGTGATAGATTGGCGCCCTGCCATGGGTGTATTTGCCCAGTGGCCGAGACGTTTTCCCCATGATGGCATGGGGAACCCCACTGCGACCCTCGTTAAGGATTAAAAGGAAAAAAATGACTGTGTTGCTCCAGGTTTTCGGATGTAATCACCAAACCGCACTCTTCTTTTGATGTCATTAACACGGCACGTCCGTTATAAACAAAAGAGTGATTCGTTCGAGGAATATACATCCCATCTGGGACTGCTCGTGGGGGCCCCGGGGGGGCGGGGGGGGCTGTGGTCTGAACACTCATTCCATCTCTGCTGTGCTGCTGTAGTTGTATGATGTGCAGAGCCAGCGGAGCTGCAGAGACTCCGCCCACGTCAGAAACACAAAGCAGATTTTCATGCGCTGATGACTCACTTCGTTTTGACTCGTATAAATATTGTTTGGTGCGTTACCCTTCGAGTCAGAGGGTTCTCTTTGTAAACTTTCTTGACTGCAACCGGTGTGAAGAACATGAACTCTGTAATCAAACCTTGTATTTTTGTGATTATTTGTGATTTGTTCACAATAATGCTGCCCTCTTGTGACCTGTTTGCTTTATTGCACCGGTCTGAGCACTAGGGGTTAATGGATGAGTGAACGTTCTGCTGGATAGGGCTTAGCATCGATGCAACCGTCCAATCACAGACAACCAAGAGGGAAACACGGGTACTTTTTTTTACTTTGGATTTTTACTTTACCGTGCTTAGCAGTTGGCACTGTCTATTTAAGCATAGTTTGTGTGTATATCCATATGTGTAATCTTTTGATTCTATATGGGCAGAACCATCTCACAACTACGACTGTGGAATGTATATTTGAAGGCTTTTTACAAGATTTTGGAGTGTTGGGGGGAATTCTTGCCTGTTTATTTAGAAGTGCATTTGTGAGGTCAGGCACCGATGATTGATAAGCTCCCAGTCTCGGTTGCAGTTCATCCTAAAGGGTTAAGATCAGGGATTTGTGCTGTCCAGCCAAGTTTCTACGCTCTAAACTAAGCCTGGGCGATATACCGCCGAAAATTTATAACCGACATCATTTTGTACATATCGGTATTTTCTGTAAAGTATTGATGTTGGCCGTATACATTCTTTATGTTTGGGGTATGTGTGTATTAAAATTATCCTACATTTATCGTTATCGAGGTGAACTGCACAATATATCGCAATACTGATTTTAGGCCGTATCGTCCCAGCCCTACTCCAAACCTATCCTCCTATTGTCTGTGGGGACCTTGCTTTGTGCACAGAGTTACAGTCCTTCCCCAAACTGTTCCCATGAAGCCGGGAACTTGCCGTTTGAGGCCAAAGAACTCAATAAAACGGATGATGTCCATGTTGAGATCATCGGAAGACAATAGTCAGAATGTTTCCAGTGTGTACACACGTTAATCACATCGTTAGTTCCTGTCTGAGTCACCGTTCTGCTCTGATTGTTGCCCCTTGGGGTGTGTGTGTTCTCGGTCGGGGTGGGGGGATTCTGATAGATTGTGTTTGCTCATAACTGAACAGGGCGTCGCTTCGGCAACATATTCAGAACAGGATTTGACCACGCTGACCCAGTCTGACCGTCCCACACAGTTTATTACTCATGTTGCACCGGCAGCCGCAAGAGCCAAACATTATTACCCTCCCACAGTGAGTGAGGGGGGGGGGGGTTACAGCTGGACCAGGAGACATTGAAAATTCATTAACCTGCTTAATCCTGCCACGGGATGAACTTTGTCATTTATGGTTGTAATTATCCGCAGCTGAATTATTGGCCCCATGACTTTTAAACACGAAGAAATGTGTCTGACATCAGTTTCATTCTCATCCGAGGCATCGCATCGCATCGTAAACGAGAGAATGCTGTTTAAAACGGAGGTTTTATGGTCGTAATTGTTTATTTTGTTGTTTTTATTAAACGTTTAGCGTTCGTCGTGCAATCTGAAATACAGAGAGCTGGACGACCTCTGTAGGACAGATCAGGTACTGCAGGCAGCTGAAGCACTGTTTTCATCACCGTCCCCCACATCACCATGTTGACCAGCATGCGCTTGGACCTTGTCATTAATATAAGTATACACAATATGGATGGCTATACAGGCACAGACCTATTAATTAATATTTAAACAAGTATTCGTACCCCGTGAACTTATTTCCATATTTTGTCGCCTGAATATTTCATTGGAGTTTAACGTGAAAGGCCAACACAAAGTATACAGCTGTTAAGTGGAAATACAATAATACATGATTATAAATATCTTACAAATAAAAACATGAAAAGACTTCATGATCCAGTTTACTCACCAATATTCTCTTAACCAACCTTCCAAAATTTCCACAGGAGGTCATTCTCTATAACGCCTCACTTCATGTGTAGTAAAAATGTATATGTGCAATAGCAATTATATATAATATATTGTTTTAATACGTGCAATACGAAAAATGTGTACATACATCATAAATTGTGCAATATGTCACCACTGCATTTGGCACTTTATTTTAATAGTGTATTTTCGCAACTTTTACTGTGTTTGTGTGTATATATATATATATGTATTTAGATATTTATATCCCCCAATATATTTTTATTATTGTATAAATAACATGAGTGCAGTCAGGGTGGGCTGCATGGGTAATATGTTTATACAAGGGGCATTATAATCTAGTATAACTAGTACTTTGCTAGTTGTAAAGATGCTTCAAAGCACAAACAGAACAGAAATTCAGGGAGTAGTGAAACGGTAGGGCGACCTCCAGCTCCGTATCCATAGAGACTGATCCTCAGAGAGAATATAAATCCCTCGGGTGAGCGAGTATATGAGAGAAGCCACCGGAATGTAAGGTAATAAAAGGTCAGTTAACATGTGGGTGAGTTACAGTATTGTGTTTTATAGAGCTTATAATCTGCCGTGGTACCGTAACCTTAATCCACACAGGTGTCATTACATCACGTTGTTCTAATAGTTCAGTCTGTTGGACACGAGGTCTAAAGACTCGGCATGTCAGGCACTATGTGACAAACATCTGTGACTGTTCTGAGACAGAGGGCTAAATATAGCACAGAAAAATGTTTGAGCGACTTCCTGTGTGTTTGTGTGAGTTACACATACGCACGACCCTCCAAATAAAGAAGAACTGTGGCTAACACTGGATTAAATACTGGATTAAATGCTTCTAATGAGGTTTATATGCATGCCAGCATGAATACTTAAGGGCTGGAGGTGTTAGGGCACTTCTTTCCGACGGTAATCCTTAAAGAGACAAGCCCTCGTTCTCATTCTTATGTCAACCTAACGTTCAGGATGCGAACTGTTCTAATCTGACCTGAACATATGCTGTAATCCGAGATTAATGGGAGCAAATTAATGCAAGAGTCTTGAATCATATGAGCACTGCGCCCCCTGCTGGACACAGTGCACCGATGCAGTTTCTATTTAAGTGTTGGTTTATGTTGCTGACCCTGTTTTTTATTCTCTGCAGGTTTTGTCTCACGAGCTCAACGTCTTTTTAGTGCGAGAAGTGGCGCTCCTTCGACCCGCATGTCTGATGGAGGGATTTCCTGTCCACTAGGTGTCCTGCAGCCAGAACTGCAGACATGTCTGCCTGCAACACCTTCACAGAACATGTGTGGAAACCCGGCGAGTGCAAGAACTGCTTCAAGCCCAAGAGTCTGCACCGTATGTCTGAAGGCGCTCCGTGCATGGGTGCCCCCGAACTAGTCCTCAACCAGCACCACGCCGTGGCAGGTGGCAGAAGCAACCTTAACCAGCAGAGCTACCCGTCTGTAGGGGGTGGTACTGGCATTAATGCTAACTTTGCGTGCGGCAATCCGAAAAGCAGCAGCTCCTCGCGATCCGGTCAGTTCCGTCCTCCGGTGGCTAAAAAGCCCACCATCGCAGTAAAGCCCACCATGATGCTGCCCTGCCCCGGAATGGGGTTAGACACCGAGGGAGACCCACAAAGAGTGGTAGAGAGCGAGGAGCCTGGGAAAGCGTTGGGGTACAACGTTTGGAATCACAATGGTCTGAGCCAGAAGAGACCCGCGGAGCCGAATAACAATGAGATGCAGGACGAGCGAGGCGAGCGAGCGGGGTGCAGGCCATTTTTTCTATCAAGCGGCAACAACAACAACGGGCTGACCGATGTGCTGAAGGAGATTGCAGGTCTGAGCTCCGATCTGAGCTCCAGCAGAGCCGACTTCCTGGGCCGGATCAGCTGCTCGTATAAACGCTCTTTAGAGAGAGGCCTGCCCGCCGCCGGCTGTCTGGCCATGGGGAGAGATAGCGGTGGGGCGGCCAAACACGTGTTTCTGAATGACAGCACCGAGGTCATCAGCTCAGAAGGAGGGCGCTTCTGCTATCCGGAGTTCTCCAGTGATGGTGACGAGGACGATGATGAGGATGAAGGAGATGGTAGTGAAGGTGATGACGAGGATGACGACAGTGAGCATGAGAGCTGGGAGGAAAGTGACGAGGAGCTTTTAGCGATGGAGATCCGTATGCGTGGGCAGCCGCGCTTTGCGAATTTCCGTGCGGCGACCCTTTCGCCGGTTCCCTTCGCGGCGGGTAAAAAGTGGAACACTGTGCCGCTGCGTAACCGCTCGTTACAGCGGATCTGCGCCGTTGATTACGACGATAGTTACGATGAGATCCTAAATGGATATCCTTCCGTGGACTCCAACGGCGCGCCTGTCCTGCTTCCCTACGGCGCGGATCCCCAAGGCAGCGGATTTCTGTCCAACTCGGAGTCCATCACCTCACCGGAATCCTCTTCCTCTCTTCCCGAGGACTCCTGCACGTTAAGCAGCGGCAGCAGTCTTCCTCGTGTCCAGCGGACCGGTCTACACTCGTCCACAGCCAGCAGAGATTCGGAGGTTCAGCAGAACCGCCCGCTACAATCACCGAAATCCACCGAAACCCACAAAGCCGTGCTGGCCATCCGACTCCAAGAACAAGATACGAGTCAGAAGGATGGTGGCGCCCTTCCGCAGGCGCTCCCTGGCCAACCAATCACCATCAGTTTCAGTCCCACAGAGGAGCAGCCCAAACCGTACAGAGTGGTGAGTCTGGAGAAGACTCCATTCTGTAAGCCGTACACCGTTGTTGATGTGTCCGCGTCGATGGCGAACACGGAGGAGCGGGCGCCTGAGAACGCCAAGCCGAGGGGTCCAGTCACCGCTCTGGGTCCTCCACCCTATCCAGGAGCGTCTAGAAATATGTCTGCTGCCTCCCCAATGTCTCCAAAATCACCCTTATCCCCGAAAACCCCTCTCTCACCAAAGTCTTTATCGGTGTCTCCGACCACTCCAATATCTCCATTCAGCCTGACGTCTCCCTCAACGCCAGCCGCGTTGAGTTCTGCCTCCATCGCCGCTGCTACACCCAACCCCGCCGCCAAGAAACCTGGAAACATCCGTTATCAGGAGGTCTGGACCTCCAGCACTAGTCCTCGGCAGAAGATTCCCAAAATGGAATTGGTTAGTGGAACCCAGTCTGGGCCATCGGTCCTTCCCAGATACGCCAACCATAAATCAGCCCCCACGTCTCCAATCACCGGACTCTCCTCCTCTCGGACCGTTCCGGTCAAGTCTCCAAACCTATCGGAGATCAAATTCAACAGTTATAACAACGCAGGAATGCCTCCGTTCCCCATCATCATCAGAGACGAGCCCACGTACGCGCGCTGTTCAAAGAATGCCGTCAAGGTTCCCATCGTAATCAACCCCAGCGCCTACGATAATCTCGCCGTCTACAAGAGCTTCCGGGGTTTAGGGGAGGAGCTTCCACAGCCCAAACCGGGTACCGGAGGTCGAATAGTTAGCCACACCTATGAGGAGATCGGTTCCAATGAGACCACACCGTCCTCACCCACGAAACATAAAGCCACACGGAATCTTCTAACATCCGCCGTCGAGGAACAGCGAGACTCAAGAACCGGACCGTCTCCTCACGGTGAGAAAACCAAAAGTCCCTCTGACGCCTTCACCCCGGCCAGTGTGTCGTTTACGTTGTCCAGTCCCAGGTCAAACGGCATCCTCACTCCGACCTCTGCCTCCCGGGGTCAAACGAAATGCCCCTCCACCAGCGGTCATAGTCGTAACTCGAGTGGAGAGCCGCCATCGGCGGTTAGCAACGAGTGCCAGTCCTCCACCAACTCTGGAACAGAGCACAGAGAGAAAGCCAGCACAGTGCTGTCCCAGTTAGTAGCGTCCATCCAGCCTCCACATTCTCCTCCCGAATCGCCTCCTGCTCAGGGGAAAACCTGCAGTGCTGAGGAACTCTACTCCCTTCCTCCTGACGCCGCTAAGGCCACCCTCAGCCGACCCAAATCCCTCCACTGCCCCACGGACGGCAGCCTTTCAAAATCCGGAAAAGACGGCCCATCCAAGTTCCTTCCCAAATCGCAAAGTGCCTCAGCAGCCGAAGTACCCACGAGTCCCAAAACGGAACCCAGTGCCCCCTTTCCTCCACCCAGATCGACGTCCTCCCCGTACCACGCAACCAACTTGCTCCAAAGGCACTTTAGCAATTGGACTCGACCCAACAACCCCAGACCCAGCGATGGGGAAATCAGCCCCGGGGGGGAGGGCAGGCGCTCGGCTGACAGTAACCGGCCCAAACGTTGGATATCCTTCAAGAGCTTTTTCCGCCGGCGGAAAGACGAGGATGAACAGAAGGAGAAAGTGGAGAAGGAGAAGGAAAAGGGGAAACTGGTGGGTTTGGATGGGACCGTCATCACCATGCTGCCTCCTCCTCCTATAAGGGAGCAGCACTGGTTTTCAGAATCCAAAACCGACGACCCCAACCAGAAACCAACCATCATATTCACGTATAAACCTGACAGCGCGGCGGGTGACGGCGAGGCGGAGCTCCGGGTGGAAGACTGTACTGCAGCATCCAGCGGTGTGATGTTTAACCAATCAGGTCCCCCGAAGAGCAGAGCCAGCCTCCTCATCAGCAAAGTCATGAGGTTTGTCCACGCTGTCTTTCTTTGCTTTTACTCTCCGTTTTAAATGTAAATCAGTACCGCTGCCTCAGTGACCGGAACACTGTCTCCGCTTTGTCCCCAACTTCTGGCCCCGGGTTTTAATCGGACATTACCCTCCCCTGAGATTCTCCCCCACGGCTCCTTTAAATTTGTCTGTAACCTCACAGGAGTTAGAAATATCTGCGGACTTATTGTTTATTATAAAACGTGTAGATCCGGTCCTTCAATCTGATTGGCTGAGCCGCTTTTAAATCCGTGACATTATTCACAATAACACACACCTCTTAACAGCTCACATTCGTATAAATGCGTGCATGATATATATTGTTCTCCCGAACTTTTTCATAAACTGCGTTCTGTAATCTGGCCACTAGATGGCAGTATTTGATTGGTAAAGAAACTGGAAATCTTTTTCTTGCGGCAGGATTAATAAAAATTTTTTAACTGGATTATATTGCGGAAGGTGAGTTTGTTAGCGATTTAAAAAAAAAACAAACCTTGTTTTTGTTACTATAGCGTGTTTGTAACAATTTATAAAATCAATAATGCGCTTGAGGTTGTGGATTATTGTGAATAAACTAGGGAGGAAATGGAACGGCACACCTCTTTCCTGATTTATTCACGATAATACACAACCTCAAGCACCTTATTGCTTTTAGAAAACAGTTACAAACACGCTATCGTAAAATAAACAAGGTTTGATTCATAAATGCGTTTATTGAAAGCAAAATCACTAAGTAACTGGATACCGATTTCTTTACCAATAAAATAAATGCCATCTAGTGGCCAAATCACAGATGTAACATCGGGAATTGGCTCGCCATTTAAATAAATCTTTACTGTATGATTTAAAATAATGTGTTGTATATCACGTATTGATACGAATGTGAAGCGCTCAGAGGTGTTATTGTCAGTAATGTCACGGCTGGACAACCGGCTCAGCCAATCAGATTTAAGCACAGAACCTACCTGTTTTGGGCCATGACGTGCAGTTATGAGTCTTATCAGAGAACGGGAAGAGTTAATCATTCTCTCAGCTTTAAGTAAGACGCTAGTGGAGGGTGTGGTCGGGCGGCCCGCAGCCCACAGGTAAATGCCTGGCAGAGAAGAGTTTGTGCACGAGAGAGAGAGAGAGAGAGAGTTAGGGGTGTTTGTAAGATCATCTGTGGGTTGTTGCTTCAGGCCTGAGGGGGTCCGAGATTCCAGAAATGGGCAGCTGTGTGAGCCAGAACAGCAGGTAAGATCACCACGCTAGTTTAACTCGGGCTTCTTCAGGCGTGACATCATGATCCGACATCTACATCAGAGTCGTACCGCCACGTTGTGCTCAGAGTTATGGGGAAAAAAACGTTATTTAATGGTTATATAGATGTTGTTATATTTTATTAGGATGCCGTATTTCGAGCACCTCGTTTCAGTGGTGGGTCTGACCTCCCACATTAAACCTGAGATTTAACTTCCTTTATTTAACTTTATTACATTTGTTTTATACGAGTGAAATGTTCTGCGCTACGATGGAGAACGTAATAACACGAATGTTGAAAGGCTATTGTTTTTGAATGACTGATGATTTGTTTATATCGGGGCAGTCGCAGGATTGTGGTTAAGGAACCAGCCTCGCGACCTCACCTGAAGGTCCCCCGGTTCGATTCCCGGTCCCCCCAAGTACCGCGGCTGAAGTGTGTGTGTGTGTGTGTGTGTGTGTGTGTGTGTGTGTGTGTGTGTGTGTGTGT
>JAOUQT010000009.1:1582407-1595215 GCA_025769995.1 Xyliphius kryptos | reverse complement strand
CCATTTTGAACAAGGCGCAGATGTATGAACGCTCCAGTAACCGACTGCGTCTCACCTCGACCTGCTCACGGAGCGCCGCACGCGCCGCAGCCGGAAGACAGACGAGTGTCGCCGCGGCGCGCGAGACGCCGAAAAAATGAGGCTCGTCCGCAGGTTTAGCGCAGAACTCGATACGGCATCAAATCGCGATTTTTAAATCTGTGTTTTTTTTAGTGTATTCGAGCTATAGCAATTGTGGCGTCCCAGGTGAACAATAAGACACACCGAAAGAAGGCCATGATTAGATACCGAGAACGAAAAGTGATGCTTTATGTACGCTGCAGAATAAGTGATTTAATATTAGTAGCACTGTCGTATTTATGTATCGTATATGTAGGATAGGATAACTGTGTCTTGTTAAATGTAGTAATATTAATGCCTTAAAGCATCGTACCAGGGACACATTGCGTCCAAATCATAATTTATATACTTTTTAATACTCATATCTCATATCATACACGTGAGATGCCGGTTTACACGCATAACGACCCCGTTATCTTTTTTTCGTCGCTCGAACCTGTTTTAGAATAGGTACATTATATATACATGTAGGTATAAGAGATTATAATTAATTTTAGATATAGAGAGTAAATGTAGGGATGATTCGAGATCCTTATAATCAACGACGTCATCATTATTTTCTGTCGGCATTCTATAGACTATGAAAGCATAATATAATATAAGCAACAAGCAGACGTCGTTTATCGTTTATTTATTTATTTATTTATTGAATATTTTAGCCTGTATCGCAGAAGCTAGGTAGTAGTAGTAGTAGAATATATAGTATTACTTAGAAAAAAAAAAGTCTATGTCCTGCACGGACATGGATGTCAGCCGGCCGGAGGTCGAGTCGCCCCGGGACTCACCAGGAAACCCGGGAGCGACTGAGCCAGGCGGAGAGAACCAGCAGCGCGGCTCAGGGGTAAAGAAGCACCACCACAAACACAACCTGAAACACCGCTACGAGCTGCTGGAGACGCTGGGTAGAGGCACCTACGGCAAAGTCAAGAAGGCCATCGAGAGGCATTCTGGGAGAGTGGTGAGTGTTATTATCCATCATTATTGATCCTTTAAGTGATTTTATTTAAGACTAAATCTTTTGACAATATATTAAGATCCTTTGTAAGTTTATCCCTATCCCACACAGCACATCTGTGCAGACATCCATGAGCAATCTGCTGAACAAATGAGTTACACAATATGACTGACTTTATGTTTTTTTTGTTAATAAACGCTTTTATTTTCTACCTTTTTGTTGTAACGCTTATTACTTTGACTTTACTCTTTACAAGTTCTGAATCTATACTCAAAAGTCACATGATCAGGAACACATGGCAGGTGGCAAGTGCACTACCAGGGGTGGCGCAGTGGATAGTGCAGTTGCCTAGATGGTTCAGTTCAATTTCTGTGTGTAGTTTGCATGGTCTTCCCTGTTCACGTTGGTGTACTTCAGGTACACAGGTTTTGTCCTACAGTTTGAAGACATGTATGCTTGGTAAATTGGAAAGACTAAATTGACCGGCTCTCGTATAAGGTGTTTATCTGTCCACTGTTGGAGCCTCGAGGTGTGATACTTTGGTATAGGGTATCACAGGTGTAACAAGCATGTAAGATCATAAACATCTAGTCAAAGATCACACAGTTGATCCCAGAGCTGAATGTCGAACTAGAGAGGTTAAACCTCTGCATCGTTCAGGGGTCAGCTTGCCTCTGGAGGTGTTCTTACCACTAATATTCCATTATAATTTACTTCTATGAGCTTATGTTATAAGCACTTGTTTTAAACTATATCTATAGCCAGGCTCAGTGAAAGTTGGCAGGAAAAAAACAGAGCGCAGCAATTAATTTAACAAGAACAGCTGGTAAAATGTAGTACTGCTTTTTTCCCCTGTGAATTGATGGCTGTGTCCAGTGCGCATGTGCATCGAGTAAACCACTGCTGAGGGGCATGTGCCCGGCCAGCTGTTTCTTAATCAGAATGGCTTGTGATGTGGACGTGAAAGCCCATGTGTCTACTCTAGTCTTCGGGGTAGCATTTGAAAATAAAATGTGTTACCACTGGGCTTAGAGGAAAAGACAAAACAAAATATAGTAGTAAGGTAATACTGATATGAAAAAAAATAATTCCTTAAGCAGAATAAATAGACAGAGCGATCACTAGATTAGAAAAAACACTTGGCTAATGATGTGCTGGTCCATTTTTTTACTGTCTGTTCAGAAGTTGTAAGAATGACCAACACTGGGAGAATTATCGGTGTATCTAACAGCAATGTTACTTATGATTTGCACAACATCTACATTGCTTGGTTGTTTGCATGGTTGTTTGTCCATGTGATCAGTAGTGTGGATGAGTAACAAAAACACATATTGTATAGCTTTGCTATTTAATCATTTCCTGCATACGTCTGTGATTGGTCATGTTTACACCTTGAGTCTGCGCATTACAGCATGGCCTTACAGCCATAAGCGTAAGCTTACAGTCATAGTCATTGAAACCATCTAGCCTAATGGAGATGTTTCCTTTTGTGATAAAGACAGCAGTAAACCAGAAAGATGACAGCTTGTTGCTAGGTGTCGCAAACAGTAAACAAAGAATAAATCACTTTCTTGATCCATCACACGCACACACACGCTATAATGCTTTTTTTGTTTATTAATAAAAGCCCAGTCTTTTCCTCTGGGTGGGTAAACGTGTTAAAGAGACTGTGAAGGCTCACACTTCCTGGCAGCACAAATCACTGACATGGCATGTTATGACACTATAGCAATAGCAAATCCACTGGGAGTCCTTTACTCTGTTATGAATGTGTAGCTTGTGCACTGGTTTTTTTTTTTTTTGTTAAACTTGAATGCAGGATGAGGTCTGTTTTTATCCCCTCCACCAAGCCAAACACAGAAATACCCACAAGCACATAGGCTCAATGCCAGGACCAAGTTCATGTCTACTGAATGACTCTTTGGTAATAAATCTAAATATAAACTAGAACAACTGCGAGAGAGGTGTGTACACACAACGTTCTCTTTTGGTAAAGATACTATGTTGTGTTTCTCTATAGGAAAAAAAAGAAAATCCCACCTCCTCCACAGCGAACACATTTCTTTCACTTTTACTTTTAGCCATATGTGGTGTCAGATATGATTTTGTTTTTTTTCCACACATGTTCTCATTCTGCCGTGTGAGGATACACACCCAAAAGGAAACATTTATTGTTTCCATAAGTGTCTCTGTCAGATTGCATGATGTTAATTGTTTGACAGATGCAGTGTTTTCTTTCTAAGAAGCAGCAACCCTAATGGTTTACAAGATGCAATAGGAGAATAGTTCTTTATTCATGCTACACCAGTTATCACTGGACCAGGGATGTCCTGTCTACTGCACTGCAGACGGCAACATTTACCAATCATAAGTACACTTAGAAACTAGAGTGACCTTTACAGCCTGGATGTTTGTTTTTAGTGTTTTAGTAACAGCTGCACTTGAAGGCTGTTCCAGTACCAAGACTGCAGAAACCATCAACATAAATCCTTCCGAAGGTCACATAGTTCCTGGCAAAATGTGTTTGATTTGAGAATGCCAGAGCTTTCAAATTACTGAATGCCAGAGCTGCTGCAGTGGGCATGGGTTGACTAACATATTGCGCATGTTCACTACCACTATAAAAACATCTTCATGTTTGCAATGAAGAGAAGCTTTACTTTCTCAAACAAGGAAGCCCTGGGTCTAGATGCTTATTTCGTCACCGCTGTGAGATGCTAGTAGGCATGTAGAATAACAGAGAAACAGACACAGAAGAGACGGAGAAGCGAGACACCGATCATGGCCATTTTGAACAAGGCGCAGATGTATGAACGCTCCAGTAACCGACTGCGTCTCACCTCGACCTGCTCACGGAGCGCTGTGAGATGCTAGTAGGCATGTAGACATTTATTGCTGTCTATAAATCTTCTCCTCTGACATGGAACAATCACGCTGGAAAATAGTATTGTGTAAGGATGTGTCATTTCTTGAATATATGTGTGTGTGTGTGTGTGTGTGTGTCCAGCTTTCCAAAGAATACAGCAACCTTGTGTCTAAAAAGTTTTTTTAGTGGGACAATTTATATTTGGAAATCTAAATCTATTCTGTACGGTAATATTAATGCAGCATGTCATAAACAACTTGGACAAAATTTATAATAACATCCAATAGAGTGTAAAAGGGTACGATTTACATTCTGTTATGACTGTGTTCTTGCATGAAAAGTGTGTGTGTGTGTGCATATGTATGCCCTTTAAATGACTAGGTAAAAAGGTTATGGTGACAGCATGACTTGCAGATAGTGACGAGTAAAAGGCCACATTACACAGGGATTGAAAAATGCCATGGAAAATTAATATCATGCAGAGAGCTTTAATGCAGGTGGAAGGGTTTTGAGCAACACAGGGTTGAGCAACAGCTGACAAGAGATCTCTCAAATGTGTCATGTAACTGGTTAAACACTATTTGGAAATAGAGTCAATTCCTGGTTTCAATACTGGATGTTCTATGTTGATTTCATTGCCACGAATATTGCTGTATTTCTACACTTGCAGGAGGCACACGATTACCGATAGAGTGCCCCAATTGGTAGTTACATCACAATTGGCTCTCATATAACGTGTTCATCTGCCCACTGCACAGCTATTTATGCTACAGCTATGACCTTGACAATGATAAGATAGATAAGGAGCTCAGCGGTGTGGTGCCAGTCTTCTAGCAACAGCTGCACATTTTGGGCTGTTCCCACATCACGGAACCTAAGTTGTAAAGAGATTGGAGGAACTATCAATAAGCATCCTGCCCAAGCTCACACAGCAACCGGCAGGTGTGGTTGGTCCGAGAGGGAAGTGTTTGATTCAGTGAAGTGAAATTGTAGGGCTGACTTGAGTATAGAGGATGTTCACTACCTTGTGGGTTCTGTTAAAACAATATGTACCAACCAATTATTACCCAGGTGTTAATAATCCAGCGCTTGTTCATGCCATTTTAAATGAATTTAGCCATAGATTGTGGGTATGTGTCTGTGTAGAAATCTAATTCATCATATGACATTAACAGCAACAACTCTACTAAGAACTGGAGAGAGGAATTTTTGGAATGTGAACATTTGATGTACAGGTTAAATTGCTTTCACTTGGTTCATGAAAAAGCAATGATTTCCAAATGGATGAAACACAAATTTTAAGGCATTAGTTCCTAAACAGGAGGTCGAGTTATTTTGAGTGGATTGAATCCAGATGTTTTCGAGGTACGGTTTTGGGGTTAAGTACTGCAGCTCTTTTCAGAATACGAAAATGTTAATATTTTAAAGGGGGTAGTTCTGCAGACAGAACGTCGTTCACGCTGGGCCCCTCTGGAGTCTTTACATTCCTGCACTATTATTGTGGGGCTGGCAGGAGGCACATACCTGAGCCCTAGATAAACTTTATGAGATAATGGAAAGCAGTTTGCTGTGCCTAAGGATTTTAAATGAGTGTGTAGCGAATTTAGCCCCATGCATTTATTTATATGGTTTTATTCCACGTAATCAAGTTTGAAGCCATTCCGGTTGGGTTTCCTTATTGGGCTGTACTGCATAATTTACCTTCAGCTGTGTTGAGCATATGGTTTTCGTAAAAAAAAACAGGATTTCAGTGAATTGGGATCCTCCTTTGGAGAAGAGTACAGTTGACCGACTTCTCATCCTATCATTAGACCAAAAGAAATGATTCATCAGCAGGACTGAAGATGGATAGACAAGATTTATACTATGTCATTAAGTTCATGTTGTATTGTATGCAGTAAAAGCAAAGCTTTTTGTTTGGTTTTACTTGTAATCTGAGTTATCGGGTAAGTTTACTGGGACGTATAAGGAGAATATACTTCATAAACAAAGATGTAGCCCTTAAATGCTGAGTTGTTTAAATCTTCAAGGATTATGTGAGGAAAATAAGATCTACCGTTTGACTCTAGATCATTATTTGACATAAACTCCATTTTTCGATACTCATTGATCAAGCTTTCTTATTCCTTCATTAAATCATCTTTAAGGCTGAGCTATGAGCCCCGATTGCGCCACTGACTTCACCTCTTTATCAGATGTGAATCTTGTCCTTGTTTCCAAATGATCTGACAAAGCCTACTGCCACTCATCTATCCAACAAAATTAGTTCACGCTCAATGATGTCATCAGACGTGAATGTGAATGGGTGTCCGGCTGCTTCCGTCTGGCTGACAATCGTTTGTTCTACCATGCACGTCTATATTCATTTACACACACTTCTTCATAACAGACGTAAACATCAGCCTCTAAGCACACCTTCAGACAGCCTTTGCTCTGCAGTCACAAATGAACTGACATAATACATTCAAACCTGGACAGCAGTGACTGAGTATACTGAGAATCGTACAGAAAGTGCAGATATGACAGTGTGTATAATTTTTGTCTTACTGTTGTCATCGCTTCCAGTCACATTTTGCACAGTAACATCCTTTATAAGTCAGTTAAAACCAACTCATTTGGGTGTTAGTTCACCGTTATAAACACCCATTCTCAGTGTTGCATGATCTTTATAATCGTCTTGAAGCACATGGGTGTGTGTGTGTTAGCAAGCAAATCCTTTTCTGTTGTACATCCCCACTTTCAGTAGTCTATCTCCCTTCTGCATTGTTCTAAAATTACATTCTGAATAGTGCAGATACAAGTGCAGCCGAGACATTTACTTTAAAGGAGAAGAAAGAACAGTGAATGCAGATGTGCAAAGATAACAACCTTTTTTCTATAAGCCATAGATGCCAGGGAGACTGGAAATAGAACTTAGCCACAGCAGCCTGTGAGCTCAATTACCCATAATGCTCGGTGTTTCTGTAACCTACGTATAAACCTTCTCTACGGAATATTCAAACACATCAGATCATTACACGGTGGTACAGAAATATAGCCTTACACCCTTCCAGCTTCGCAGGTTATTCACATACTATATTCATTAGACCCTACTCTACTATCTATATTTATTTTAATGATCTCTCACTCCCCATGTGATAACATACAAAAAAGCATACAAATGATGCCTATACTTTTGAAATATTTGGATCTGATCTCTGCAGTGCAACCCGATCCATCTGTTAGAGAGAAAGCTGCTTTGGGTCCTATAAGTCTCAGCGAGAAAGCATTGTCCAATTCTTACCGCCCACACGAGCAGAGTAAAGACCCAGCAAGGGCCTCCATTACTGCACCGCAGCCTGCACTCTTTTCCAACTTGCAAGCCTTCATTTTCTCCAAGGAGGCTTGAAAATGACACACTGAATGAAATAGCTAGGTTTGAAGTACAAGGCCCCATTTTTAGGTCGGTGCATGTTGGATCAGGTCCATTCTCTGCTCTGTAAAGTTCAATTACGGTCAGAGAGGGTGGTCTGTAGTCTTGTGCATTTAGACTGCTGCCATTTATATAAGATTACACTGTCTATCAAGGAATACTTATTTCTGATTAGCTGACATTACTTCCGATCTGCAGGAGCCTAGAAACTATTATAGATCTTCAGCAAGTATGTTGAAGTGTGAGTATGACAAGGAATATAAGAGTACAAACATCTAGAAGTGCATAAAATTAGAATATTATGAAAAAGTTGATTTATTTCCATAATTCTATTTAATATATACTATACTATATATACTATACACATTTGTTACACACTGACTGATATATTTCAAATGTTTATTTTTTTAACTTGATGATTATAAATCAGTATCTCATGAGAAGTTCATATCTGCTACAACCAAGCAGGAGGTCACGGTGATGAGGCATAGTTAGCTATTTAGTAGGCGAGGTATGGTGAGGGAAGAAATGCAGGGAGTTTCGGGGTTGCATGGAGATATAAGGTTGAGTGTCTGTGTAAGTATGAGGGAGTTTGTGTGTTTTATAGATATTAACACTGATGACATACTCGTGACTAAAAGGCTATATTTCCTATTGTTACAGGTTGCTATAAAGTCCATTAAGAAGGAAAAAATCAAGGATGAGCAAGACATGGTGCATATCCGCAGAGAGATTGAGATCATGTCATCCCTACGCCACCCCCACATCATTTCAATATATGAAGGTTTGTCTTTTTCTTTAATCCAAGCTGCAATTTGTAATTTGTTTTTGTTTTTTTCCACTTGACTGATCAATTGTCTTTCATCAACATTCCAATTTGTGCATGTGGTGTGTGTATGTGCTCTTTGTCTTCTCTTTATGTTTGCCGTGTTGTCTATGCCATGATGGAAAGTTTCTTTAGATCGTCCCTCTTAGATCTGTTCTTAATCATGTTTGTCTGTGTGTGCTTTTGGAAGTGTAAATGTGTATGCGTCTGTGTATAAGCAACTATCCGATTGTGTGTGCACTGATCTGGGGTGTCTGTGGGCAACTTTCCATGCATATAAAGGGTCTCCTTTAGTGCTCTTGAAGCCAGACATCTGCTGGTGGTTTCAGTGGGAGCAGCTGGGAAACAGAGACCTTAGGGCGTCTCCATCTCATCCTCGTGCACTGACACATCATCTCTGACATAGCTCACTAAATAATTAATAACCTCCTTAATACTAATAATAAATTGGCTATCTCAGCATGTACAGTACTGTTTTGTTTTCAGAACATTATTACGACAGTGAGTCAAAATGCTGAAGGTATTGGGTGTATTAGTGCATGGGAGTACCGGAGCTTGGTCAATAATAATAATAATACAGCGTACCCTTATCGGTAGGAAAGAATATAGAAAAGAAAACATAGGGAAGGCCAATTAACACATTAAAATATCACATCATAACAATTAAGACTAGACATGATGACAGTTCGTTCTACTGGGTGTGGGAATAAAAAGCAATAAAGCAATGAAGGCGGGGGAGAGAGCTCTTCTATACAGCAGCAACCTTGAAGTGCTAAAGTTGGTAGAGTGAGCCAGAACAAAGCCTGGATTATTATTTTTTTAGGGAGGATAAAATTTGACACTCCTATATAATCCATATGTTTATTTGTCGATTTTGGTCTCTCCTAGATGCATTAGGAGAAATTGTGATGTTATAGATGTTGCGATTTAAAGCCTCTGGCCATTGCGTCTATCATTTCGGGTAGCTTTAAGGGGGCTCAGACAGCTGTTCCCGTTAGTTTAATATGTTGATAGGTCAGGGCATTGCGTAATCCAGTCTGCAAAATGCCCATGATCATGGTTCCGAATAAATAGACACCCTCAATGTCCTCCACGGAAACAGTCGCCAGACACCTGACCCGCCACTTCACCCACAAGTCCATTATGTAGCCAGCTGCAAACATTCCGTCATGACAGTCTGGTTCTCCCGAAACCAGAATTCTCTTTGGGAAGATGGTGTTCAGGAAAAACGTTTTGAGAGACTATTTAATTTAATTCATAATTTCTTCATTTGAAGAGTGTATTAGGAGAAATAAGGGAGAGAAAAAGAATGAGACCGCCTCTGCGAGAGCAAGAAGAGAAAGGACCAATGACTTCAGGTCAGGTTAAACCACCTACAGCTTAACACTTTGAATACCAATGAGATTGTGGTGGACTTTCAGACACCCAAGTCGTGTTCATAACCTTAGTTGTGGATGTGGAGGTAGTCAGGACATACAGGTACCTGGGCTTTAGCTAAATGACAAGCAGGGCTGGCCAGACAACATGGACATCACATACAGAAACGGATAGAACTTTATAAACATATTGTTAGGAGCCTAAGGGAAAACCCACTGCTGTTCTACCCCAGTCTGTTGTCTACCTCAAAATAACATATTTTGGACAGTATTGGCAGTATGAACAGCGATGTACGTAGGTGCGTTGTAATGCAACAACGCATCCTTGGATAGCAGGTTTTTCCTTTTTATACAAATTTTAGTCTTCAGCACATCCGAACATATCACTGTAATGAGCACTGTTGATTGCTGCACCATTTTCCCCTGAACATTTCCCTGAACCGGCCCATAAAATTGTAAGCAACAATTTTCCAGCCGAATATCTTTTGGAGGTTTTCGTGGTCTGAGATGAAGGATATTTCCATTCCATACTCTGTTGTTTTCTCTCTTGGTTGGCGTGTGGATAATTTTTGACTCACCCTTGAACATTAGTATTTATCAGGATCATTTTTTTGGGTGATTCTTATTAAAAAAATAGCTGAGAGACACTGAATAATATGCTTAAGACTGAATTTCTGTACTTGATTTCTAGAGAATATTGCTTCCCTGTCCAACTGTGATTTTTCTGCATGGTTTCTGTGCCACGTCGGGCTCGGTCACACACACACACGCACACACACATACCTCCTCCATAGATTTTTTTCACACAGTCTACAAATAATAAACAGGGAGACTGTGTTTATTAAGTGGTGAGCGTCTGATGAGGAGTGAGATTTGCCTCAGCGTAGTGTTAGAACTCAGTCCCTGTTGTGGTTGGCTCGTCTCAGAGTGTCTGAGATGATTAGGAGAAAACACCCATCCAAATAAACCTCTGGAGTCAGGCAGCTGCTGTCTGTGTGCATTCTGTATGTGTCTGCCATTACCACTTCAACAGTTCTGTAATGTTTTATATATATGCTGCACAGTTTCTTGTGCATGTTGTTAAATTGTGTTTATGGTTGTGGTTGGCCTCGTACCAAAATAGCACTGGATGTATAGACTAGAGTAGTGTATATTCAGCAACACCCACTGTCAGCTGTTTAATTGCACATGTTATGTAAGCTGAACCAGATGTGTGAGGTGTAAAAAAAAGGGAAAGCGAAAAAACCTCAGATAAACCCATAGATAATGTATCACCAGCTATACTTCTTCTTACTCCTTCTCACTCCTTCTCACTCTCACAAGTCTTTCACCAAATTATTGTAGTAGGAACACTTTCATTCATTCATTCATTCATTCATTTTCTTTCGCTTTATCCAGAAGAGGTCACAGGCCAACGAGTGCCCACCCAGAAACCCCGGGCCCAATTGCAGGAACAACCTTAGACAGGGTTCTAATCTATCGTAGTGCACAAACACTCATACACAATCACACACACTTCAAAGACACCCATTAACCTAGCATACGTGTATTTAGAATGCGAGAGGAAACCAGAGCACCCGGAGAAAACGCACAAACACAGGGAGAACATACGTATAAACTCCAGCCGGAAAATTTCCGAGATGTCCCATCTGGGGATTGAACCCGGATTCTTTTTGCTGGGAGTTGACACCATTACCAACTGCAGCTCCATGCCGCTCCTGGATTAGGAACACCTGGCTAATGATAGCTTTTTTATCTATTTGATTAATTACAGCATACAGATCTTGGGAAACAACTCAACAAGGTGGTGAATATCCTCCATATGCAAGTTTACCCATGTCTGCTGCTGCAGATTCGCCACCTAGCCTTGCTAATTCGGCGCTCTTAGCTCAATCACCCTTGTTGATGGTTTGTCCACACTTGGTATACAAGTAACACAAGATCCTGAAAAAATGGCATCCTGAAAAGATGGCACCAGTTCAAAGGTCTGTCTATGATCAAGGTCAGCCTGTTTAACTTTAGCTGGTAAATGTGCAGTGGACAGGTCAACACCCTATATCAGAGCTGACTGTGATGTAACCAATAACTGGGGCACTTTATCAGTGATAAATATTCATTTTCACCTGCCAGATGTTCCTAATTATGTTATTGGTCATTTTAGCCTTTGAACCTTAACAAAAAAGGCATTTTAACCCAGAAGCTGTTGCTACTTGCTTTCAAAGCATTGTCAATACACTCAGAGTGTGGTGTAAATTCTAGCTGCCTTGCTAGAGGAGAATGCTCTGTATATACAATGCACACTAATTGGAGTGTTTTGAACAAAAGTGCAGAGTGATGGGCAAGTGGAGCCTCGTCACTTCACTGCCCAAGGGTATGTAATCTGCCTAATTAAGCCCTGTAAGAGAAAAGAGAAATAGGAGTAAAGGGTCAGAGGTCATAGGTTATAAACACAATCATGAACTGAAAGAGTCTAAAGGCCATGGGGTCTCATCTGTCCCAGTGGAGCTGTAAGGGATAACTGAAAATAGGATCAGAATACGGAAAGAACACAAGGGCATTTAAAGTGGTTTTAGAGATAATTGTGGTTTCTGCTCTCTATGGGACTAAGGTGTGGGGAATAAGATGGGCATTTCATTGCAGGTTTCATTCTCGCTGTAGCTCAGTGGTGTAATTATAGCAGTGTACCCTTATACATACATACATACACACAAACACACACACATGCACATGTAAAACATGCACAGGCAAATTATACATTAACCCAATTTATTTATAAAATATGGACATTATGTGGAAAATAGGCATAAAAAATCATATTAAATATAATTATTAGAATGTTAAAAGCAGTGTTAATATTCACTGAATGATCACTGACCAGCCGGTTCCTACCAGTGCAAGGGCTGAAACATCCCTAGACAGGGCACCATTCTATTGTGGGGAATATACACATTCGCACTTTAAATACACCAAACCCCCTATCATACAAGTCGCTAAAATGCGGAAACTAGAGAACCCGGAGAAAACCCAGGCGAACACTGGAGAGCATGCAAACTCCACACAGAAATTTCCTGAGTTTTCCCACCTGAGGCTTGAACCCTGGTCCTTCATGCTGTGAGGCGACAGCACTACCCACTGTACCCTTGCAAAAGTTACCTTTTAATTAATTACTGCATTCAGGCTCCACAGGATGGGGAAAGTTGACCCGTGCCTTCTGGTTAAATGCTGGTTGCTCGGATTATCCACACATTGCTGG
>JAOUQT010000009.1:1441427-1454212 GCA_025769995.1 Xyliphius kryptos | reverse complement strand
AACGTTGTTTCGTTTCACTGTGTACTGTAACACTGTATATGGCTGAAATGACAATAAAACTAATTGAGACTTGAGACTTGATGGCTACTGCCCCAAGGAATGATAAAGTCTGACTCAAAACAACTGAATGATGCAAACTGGTTATGACTAAAATCAAATTAAGATAAAGAATTTATTATAATCAGAAGTGCTACTGTATTTGTGTGAGATATAAAATATTTCCATACAGTGATGAGGAAGGTCTTGCTGTTTAGCAGGTTGGAGAACTGATTAAGAGCCTGTCCCACGATGGCTTTGCGGGACTCAGGAATGTTCAGCTTGCCCGTGATCATGACATCATTGGCACCATCTTTTGAGGGCAGAAAGAAGACACGGTCCGTGTAGGTCTTATAGTCCAGAAATGGAATTCGACCCTCACTGATATCATTGGTATGGTCCTCCATCTCGATCATCAGGTCTGCAGAGAGGCACAGATAATGTTTGAACGATGAATAAAGCTATCAGGATTAGTCAAAAATGATCTGCATTCCAGATATATTGAAACTTACAGTGGCCACACTGTCTTATTAGCACTTTATTTATGGGATCACGGTCTTCCTGGTACTGTTGTGTAGGACTGAATGTGCTTCGTCAGTACATTTGTGACTGTGGTGCTAGAAACAAAATGGCTGCCACATCAGTGATTAAAAAAAATATTTTTTTTGTGTCTGGTGACTTTGTGCACAGTATGTAGAAAGTATAGGGTGGGCCATTTGCAAAACAGCCATGGCTCTGCCTATGCAATTATCCATGACAGTGGTGCATTCGTGGCTTGCATTTCAGCATAAAACATATTTTAATGTAAAAGATTGATGACAGATGGAAAAATGCTTTGAAAAACAGGGTGATCTGTTGAAACATTATGTAGTTGTTTTTAATATAAATTCTACAGCGGATCATGTTTGACTCACCCTCGTATGCTTTTTAAAATCGTTTTTGGAAAATGATTTGTGTTAAATGACCTGTGAATTCTTTCTTGCAGCGGTCACGCACACTCTCCTCTAGATTCTCTAACTGGTGCTTCACCTTCTCATACTCGCGCTCTGCCTGCTGGCTTTTTCTCCTAAAAAATAAAACAGAGAGAGTTATAGGACAAAGACATATGGTGCTATAGAATTACATGCATCAGCTAGCTGCATGAAGAAGAAACGAGTCTGAGAACCTGTAGCACACAACCGAGATGGCTATGATCAACAGCATTGGAACAATAACTGCAGGGATGATAATAGTATCCAGTTTCACTTCGTACTTTCTCTCGTAGTGCACAGACCCAACCAGCCACTCGCCATTGCCAAACTTAACCTGTGTCAGAAAAGAAGAAATTAACAAGTCATAAAAATAACCTATAAGCGAGGCAAATTTATTTTAAGCGGGGCAATGGGGTAGTTGCAAACATAAAGCAATTTCTTCCATACCCTATCTAATGGTCCGCTAGTTTTAGATATGAATTAATATTTTTATTAACAATTAGCACTTTTAGCATGTACTGCCAACATCAATTATTATTTAAAAAAATTTAAGAAATGACATAATAGTTCCCCAGTCTTAAATTATATAAGGGGTCAGATAATGCCACCAGGAGTGTTGGGGGCACAACCTCGTTGGGGCCCTGTCATAGGCAGAAGTAGAGGAAGGCGGCGTCACGTGACCTGATGCCACATCGTCAATCAGGCTCAAATGGTTGCATGTGGGTCTCACTCTATATAAGCAGTCTAGAAGTGAGACGCAGCATATCACCTTTATTAAACTGTTAGGGACAAAGGTACACTGAGCCATAGAGCAGGGAGGTGGTACAGGATCTGCCCGGAGGTAATTTTAGTTGCCTTCTCTTCTCTTCCTCCCCTCCTTCCCATGCTGGCTATTGGTTTGCATTTGATTTCTCTGTGAACAACGTTGCAGACAAGCTGGCTGGGCCAAGCACTTATTAATAAAGTCTTGTTTTAAGCGCCACCCGGTTCTGGGGTGCATGTATCCTCTTTGTTTTGTTTCCTTTATTAAGTTGTTTTATTTTCAATGTTTTCATGCACCACGCTGCCTCCCACGTTTGAAGCGGCACATTAATGGCACCAACGGTTTTATTTCAGTTAAATATGTCACTCCAGTTTTGGACACATGATTTTATAACTTAATTTCTTTCGCTTGAGTTGAGTGACTTTATAAAAGCATTCTTTGTTTGCAATTATATTTTCTTTTTTCTTTTATTTTAACCTTATAAGGAGAGCTGCTTACATGCATGTTAGAACTGCTGTAGTCTACAAGTTGTCTTTGTGTATAGTGCTCCCATAATGGCTGATCCAGGTCAAAAGTTGAGACAGATACAACCATGGGTATAGGATTTTTAATATTTATTTTCAGTACTGTTTTGTTGGCTGCATAGGCGTCTTAAAGCCCCATTTAAGTTTACCAGCTCTCTCGAATAGTGGTCCCATAACAAATAATGGTTTAGCGTTATAAAGGTCACATATTAATTCTTTGTGGGATTTTGTGTCTGTCTGGGACTACCTTTGCAAATGTGGAAAAGAATAGGTTTGCCAACATGTTGGATCTGCATGTCACCATCATGCCCCTTACAAAAATTTCTCTAGATCCACCCTAGTCTGTAAGGAATGGCTAGGTATTATGGAAAGACTGAAATGATAGAACCCACCACAAGATCTAGCAGTTCAGATGATGTGTCTCTCCGTTGTCGCTTGAAACGTGATTTTGGGGTGGTGGTAGGAGGATCCAGGAACAGCTTGTCATCTTGAAGAGTGTTCACATTACAGGATACATCACCCACGAATGCCTCTGCTTCCTTCGCCGTCATGGCTTTGGAAAAACCACGACCCTGGAGAACATCAGTGTTTTGTGTCCACATTAAAATCTGATATAAAATGTCTGACAATATTCTAAAGCAATTAAAAAATTTGACAGCAAACAGCTTGCAGAGACACACCGTGACAATGATCATGCTGTTCTCTGGGATGACCTTGTTGGGGAGTTCATTGAATACAGGGTCTGGGTGGTAATCGAAGGGTTTCAGCTCCTCAATCAGGTTGTCCAGTTGGATGAAAGTTCTGATAGACTGGCTCTCATATGATCTGTTTACGGCAGGGGTAAAGAACTGTAGCATGGTGTTGTTCTTACTATGAGCCTCCTGACTATACTGAAAGGACAGACAAAATCCAGTGAACACATTGAAATTCAACTCAATGCATTTTTCTCACACAAACACCCACGCAGTGGAAAAAACGAGGACCGGTCACTGGAGCTGCCCTCCGTATTAATCAAGCCTAACAGCCGAGCACTGTGTTAATGCAGCTCCTAAATGAAAGTGAATTGGATTTCTCCCCTCATTCCCCTTTCCAGCTCTCCGTGTAGGAGTTCACCCACACAACCCTTACAGCACTGCTCTCATGTTATACAACACGTTCCAATTAAACAGCCATATATTTAGCATACATTTACAGACGATGTATAGTAAAAGCCAGAACGGCTCGGTTTAGAACTGCATCTGATGTAAGATTTCCTAAGCAAATCATCAGATAATGAAGACTAAAGATTTTTTGCACATGATAAATGATCCTTGACTCTTTGTTGCTTAGCTTTTATTGCCGGACTACAGAATCTGAGTAAGACACATCACACTAAGATTGATTGTAGAAAAATTGTTACAGATGCATCAAGCAGTTCATCTTCAGAATAACAAAAAATATCGTCTTTTATTTACAAGATTGATACAGATAGCAGATATGTACCTCCATGGCAGTGTGAAGTCCTGACCATTCATCAGCTGAAGCCTGCACGATCATGGTGGCTTTCTGAATGAGGTCGAAGCCAGAGCCCATTACTCTGATCCTTCGCCCACCACTGAAAGAGATGAACACAAAAGTAGCTATTAAAAATCCAACCAGCAAACAAAAAGCACACACATTTCAGCACATCTGAACAGAAACTGTAACATACAGTGCTAGTCAAAAACAAACTTGTTATATATATATATATTAAATATTTTTACTTACTTTCTTATTTTCTACATACACAAAACTAGAGCAAGAAGAAACACATACAGAGGTTAGACAATGAAACTGAAACACCTGTCACCAGGGTAAGAGCACAGTTTTGCAATGTATTGCAATGCACACAACATTATGGTTGATATACCAGAGTTCAAAAGAGGACAAATTGTTGGTGCACGTCTTGCTGGCGTCTGTGACCAAGACAGCAAGTCTTTGTGATGTATCAAGAGCCACTTTGGGGTGTTTTGAAGGAGCACGTCAGAAAAGGTTTTCCTCCACCATACTAATAAATTATTGTGGTCTAAAACCAGGTGTTTCAGTTTCATTGTCCAACGCCTGTATGTAATAATGTAGTAAACAAAAAGGCCTAAGACAAAAATATAGAACAGAATATACCCAAAATGATCAGAGGATTAGGAACACCTGGTAGAACGAATATGATCATTGTGAAGTGGTGTGTTGTCAATGTTTCCAAAACAGCGGCACTTTTGGCTGTTCAACAACCACAGAATAACTGGTGTACCAAACGTTGAGGAACTATCAAATAATATCCAGTCGACGCTCTCACAGTGGTTTTTCACCACCTTGTACAGTTTGCTCACCAAAGTCTCTGTGCTGTAAATAATCAAAAGAACTAACATATTATTATACAGGTATTCCAAATACAGTAATCCTTGAGTTTACTTTAGATTATTCAGAGCAAACAGACCTCCAGCTTTGATGTTGCTTTCAATGTGCTAAAAAATCAGTGAAGCAAGATATTTCGCAAATGAAGTCTTGACCGAGTGAATTTTCATTGCAGGTGATACCTCAGGAAGCTGATTCAAAGAATGCCAAAAGTGTGCAAATATGTCCTCAATGCAAAAGGTTTCTACTTTGTTTAATCCAAAATATAATAAATATTCCGGTATGTTTATCATTTTATTGTCTACGACATAACTCTATATATGTTTCTTCATAGCTCTGACATCATCACTATAATCTTCAATGTAGAAAATATAAAAAATAAAGAAAATTAGACGCTTTGTCCAAACTTCTGACTGGTCCTGTAAACCTTTGGTGTCCTAAATGCTAATAGCGTAAACAGGTTCCAATTCACCAGATGTGGGACAAAAACTATATGTGCAATTCAATTTAATTCAATCCAAGGGTTTTCTGCCAAAAACAAAGAAAAGAATAATATTCTTTACCAAAGAAATACAACAAAAACTGACTACGGAACTAGGAACTTGACTTAACTCTAAATAACACATCTGTAGCGTCTAACATAAACAATGACGCGAACTGAACTAAAGAAAAATCTTAACTTAAATAACAAAGCCAATCAGCGCGCCTATCAGAAACAGCTGTCCCTCATTTAGGTTATGTGACTGCCCCATAGCCACTACTTCCCTCAACATATGACACTTCACTGGATGCTGTTGATAACAGAACTCCGGGTTAAGATCATCTAATCCCCCCCAGGTTGGCAAAGTTATCGGATTGATGACAGCAATTCAAAACTGGAATTTGGAGACTGTAAATAACAATGTAGGACAATGTCTAAATTTGAGGGACATGTGAAACAAAATGGGAAATATGAGATGCTAAACAATAAATAATTTGTACATCATGCATCGTTTTTGTTCAGGAACATTCAGAAACATGGTACACAACATTTTTGGAATAGAAAACATATTTTAGTTTAATAAATATAAGGAGGTGAATATTAGCCAAATAAATGTTAAATCAGTGTGAGCCCACCAGACAAAGCTGCTTCTAGGCTGGTGGTCCGAAATGTCCGGGTTGCTGGAGAATTGGAAGAAGGCAGGCACCTGTATGCTGGTGTGTTTCCCGTAGCGCACAGTGACAGTCAGGGGGTCAGAGGGCACTTTTTCATTTCTGTATTGTCCCAGCTTACATGTGATCTGCTTCCCAAACTCTACCCTATAATGAAAGACCAAGCAAGTGAGGGAGAGAGAGAGAGAGAGAGTAGAAGAATAAAATGTATGAAGCAAAAACGGCAAGAAAAAAACAAATTAGTAAAAAGACAAGCAGCGGTCAGGAAATTTGAGGTGAAAGGTTAAGATAAGTGGGGCATTTATGAAGGTAGAAGTAAAGAGTCATAGTACAGAAAGGCAGATAAGGTCATTTTTACGCCAGACTTGGACAGGTTCTGAGTAATTACTTTTCTTGTATGTCTGCCAGGTCGATTTTATGCAAGTGCACCAATGAGATTTAGTATTAATGACAATTACATGACTATGACATCACCCATGATGCAACATTGCACTCACACTGGACAAGGCACTCCGCCCACAGAAATGTCAATATCTTCTTCCGACGCCGTATCAAGGTCAGTGCCAGTGATTGTGATGATAGTTCCTCCCGCTCGGGGACCGTGTCTGGGTTGCACCATCTCAGGCTTGGGGTCCTGTGGAAATAATGTAGGAGTGATATAAAATAAAAACATTACAATGTAATGCAACATGTTACAACATTTACCATTTTTTTCCCCCACAGCCTGTAATAAGCAGACACGTGAAAGGACAATCCACTCAAGAGACAAAACAAGTGCCTTTCAATAAAGGGCAACCAAGTCTAATGTACTGTATGTCACCACTGTTTTGTCTAGTGGACCTCATATTTACATTTATTAGGTTAGTAACATTTTATTGTTTAGGTGCATTCCCTAAATCTTATTCCCAAAGGATAATCAGTGGATTAGCAGCACCTAGCTAATAACAGGTTGATCTATTATTTTGCTTAATTACAAAACTCAGACTTCGGGTAACAGACTCCACAATGTGGCAAACATCCTCCATATCCGTGTCAACCCATGCCCACAGCCTCAGCTCTGCAAGTTCACCGCACTAGGTCGACACTGTCGGATCAATTGTTGGTCGCTATAGTTGCTTGATAATGGTGCATCAAATATAGTGTTACAGGAACAGCCCACAAGAGTAGCTGTTGCTGAAAAACTGACACCAAACCTCCATTTTCCCACTATCTGCCGGGTTCAAAGTCACTTCCTTTAAAACAGCTGGTAAATGTTGCCATTTGCTTGTACAGTGGACATGAGCGCCAACTGAGTCATAACCAGCAATTGGGGCACTTTATCAGTAATCACATGATCATTCATTGTGTATTCATCTGTATGCACATTAAAAGCAGGTCACTTCACCCAAGGCGGTAATGTGAATAGGCAAAGATAGAACACTTATAAAACTAAGTCTTAAATCCCGTGCTTCCTGAGAACGGGGATCAGTCAGCTGTAGCTTATAAAACTTGCTGTGAAAGATTTCAATCTGATACCACCTGGTCATAACTGCATCATAACTACCCCCTCACATTTTCCCCAGGCTGTAATGACACTGAATCGTGTTCTCTCTCTCTCATTCTCTCTCTCACACACACACAGTGTTGTCAGCTCGCTAAGTAAACACAAAGTTCCTCTGTGCAAAGCCCTGTGGGAGATTTAGACCAATGTTAACTCTCTATAATAGTGATGTAATAGAATGTGTTAATAGATAAAAATAGTATGTGCTGCTAACCTGATGGGTACATATTGCACCATGGGTATGGTACACAAGGGGAACTAAAATGGGCTCACTGGCTAATCTGTAGAAAAAATATCTGAATTGTTGGAATCCATTGGACCTTGGGGGGACTGTTATTATTTTGTCATGTTTCGGTTATGTTCATATTTTTATTCATGGGTAGTGATAAGATGCGACTTTCTGTTTGTTTTGGTTATGTTCACTTCTTATGGCACTAGGGTACTTTTGTTACTGGTTATATTCTCGCTATGGACACACCTCTCGAAATGCAGCCCAGCTCTTAGCATTTGTGTTTTGATGAGCAGGCGGGTATTGATTACTTGATTACTGGCGCGGGTCATTGAAGTAATGTAAATGTAAAGTAATTTGATAGAAATGTGCGGACTTGTGCTTTATGTAAGCAGAGAGAGAGAGAGTGGAGGACAATACTAGGAAATGAGTTCATAAATATATGAGTGAGTCAAACCATGTAGAGCTTTAAAGATGACTTGATGAAAGTGAATGAATCATTGCCTAATTTTTACTAGTATAATTAGAGTACAACACTTCAGGAGAAGCTGCTACTCCATCCTGGGATTATGAATCTATAACAGTATGCTGTTATAAAGTTATTCCATACACACTTCTATATGATCAGCTATGGACTCTGTGCTGAAAAACATTCGTGACTCACCCGGTAAGTAAAGAAGACTGAGGATTTGCTTCTCCTTTCTCCTTTGACCTCCACCTTGACCAGTCCTTCACGTGGGCCTCTGTGGATCACTTGACCGATTTCACACACAACGCTGCGAGCAAGAAAGAGAAGTTAAGAGTTATTTTCTCATTTTGATCTATAGATATTTTCTCCGCAGTAGGTCTAAGAGGACTCCGCAGGAGCGCAGACAAATGGTGCAACCAGTGTGTCCTGATGCAGAAGTAGTGCAGGATTGAATAATAACTTCGACTCTCAGGGTTTCACTAACAAACTGAAGTAGATTACACCTGGAGAGATCTACTAAAGTAGCTGGCTTAAAGTGTTATCTGTTTGTATGCACCATGCTGACTCCAAACCCTGCTGAATAATGCCTAGGGCTCTCTCTCTGTCTCTCTCTCTTTCTCTCACACATACACCATCCTTAAGACTTCAGAGGCTTGTTAGCAGTCAAGCGAACACAAACCCGGACCACCCTCGGACATAAGCAGTGTAAGTGAGCTTAAAAGCTCAGTGTGGAATCGTGCTAGCACATTTCAGCTCATGGTTTGAAGACAAGTTCAATCTTTTTAGATGCCATGTGTCCTTTCTTTCAGCTAATGACTTGAATGCTATAAACAGTTTTGAGATTCAAGAAAGCACTGAAAAACATACTCAGGTGAAAAAGTGAGTTTCATGAAACATCAGGTGTTACAAAAAGATGAACAAATAAGCACTCAGATTTAAATTGGCTGCAACGTCCCTGAGCTCTAAGACACTCGAATCCTGCCACACCGAGGTGTTTGATGATTGATCACGGACAAATGCATTACTGGGCACCAGCACACTATACTTCCCAGAATCCACAACCAAAATGGCCACACCAATGGAACATTCCTCACAACCCACACATACTCAGTCACCAAAATTCTGATCATTTGTTAGGCATTTTTCATTTAACATGAAGTACCACTACCTCATTTACCAAGCTGTGGACTTGGTATTTTCCAGTTTCTGTTTTAGCCTTTATGTTTTTTTTTTGCAACTGGTAATTGCCTATGCCATTCAGTCTGTTTACTGGTCACCAGGTCATCTGGTTCTCACTGTGTTTTAGAATGATAATAATGAGAAAGTGTGCTGTTATTGTGCCCCTATTTGATGTTGTCCCAATGAATGCCTTTTACAAGCATAAGATATGATAATAGAAATTCTCTACATCAACGTGACATATGTATTGAAATTTCTTTTCAAATAGCATCATTATTATATTTATTATTAATATTATACTTATAATTATTGTTTGTTTTTTTGTTTGGCGCAGCTTTACCTGGTAGAAACGGTATATTTCTCCTCCTGGTGGATGCATGGAATTCCAGCTACAGAGATACTCCTAATATCATCCTTGTGAATGCCCAAGTTAGAACCTTTAATAGTGACCGTGATGCCTCCCCTCAGCGGACCATAGCGTGGACTTATCTAGAAAGACATGCAGACAAAAATGTATTGTTGTATCTTAGGCACCATATTTGTTTAATACACAATCAATGAACCTAAAAATGGTCTATTATGTAACCACTGGAAAGGTCATGTTTGGACATCTACAATCATTCTGTACTTACACATGAATGCAGTGTACACTTTCTAAGACATTTGCAGAATATGCAGTTTGTTATTGGCATGCAATGTGTTGGAGAAGAACTCACTGCTGAGATGACGGGGTCTGGACATTCCTGCTCCTCATCACTGGGACACAGTTTATGAAACACACAGGAGCGTGACCGAGCACACCACATACAATTGTACTTAAAGTCTGTGTTCTTACACAGACTGCAGTCTTCCCGGCCCAGCGAACAATTATAGAGCGTTACTATAGAAAAACATCAACAACAAAATCTTACTCATTAGTGTACATTAGCAATAATATAAATAATATGAGTATTTTTACATAAATAAATATACCATTTAATGTGCTGTCAATCTTCTTCTCCGTGTGTTTGTCTTTAATATGGAACAGGATGCTCGTCTCCTG
Source organism: Xyliphius kryptos (assembly GCA_025769995.1). Lineage (NCBI taxonomy): Eukaryota > Metazoa > Chordata > Actinopteri > Siluriformes > Aspredinidae > Xyliphius > Xyliphius kryptos. The sequence continues at coordinate 1,443,937 of JAOUQT010000009.1, read as the reverse complement.
AGCCTTATCGAATGAAAACTACAAAAAACCACACAAAGTAGAAAGAACTCCAATTACCCATCCATAAGTCTCATTTACTATATATCATGCAGAACAGTTATGGCTGGTGGTTGTTCGAACAGGGGATGCGGGTAGTGACTCTTTCACAGTTATCCAATCGTGATGTAGAAGTATAGTTTCTAGTCAAGCCGAATGCCCACAAACCAAAAAAGAAGCTGGGCTTTTAAAAGTGACTTTTTTTAGAGGTATTTGTCCAATTAATGTATTGCTTGGGCAGCTTGGTGGCACAGTGGATAGTGCTGTGGCCTCACAGCAAGAATATCCTGTGTTTGGAAATTTGTGTGTGGTGTTTGGATGTTCTCCCCATGCTCGCGCTGGGTTTTTTTCCGGGTTCTCAGGTTTCCTCCCACATTCCAAGGACATGCATGATAGGTTAATTGGTGTCTCTTAATTGCCCATTAGTGTGTATATGTGTGGTAGGGTTGTTCCTGCCCTAATGCCTAGAGATGCCGGGTGTGCACCGGCTTCTCTGTGACTCTAAAGCTAAGATTAAGTGGAAAATGAATGAATGGATGAATGTATTGCTTTGCAGCATGAAAGGTGATGCTTTGTCCACTGTCCTACTGTACAGTATAACCTATCTGCAATTGAGATAGGTCATAAACTGATAGGCAGAATTGTCATTTAGGAATTTTATATTTATGGTTTAGTCAATAGTGACAAGTCACCAATGTTTTGCAAGAGCAAAGCAGCCCTTGACCAAAAGGCTTACAGCAATCTGTGCTGCAGTTGCATATCTGTGGTATTGGACCAGACGGTTTTATTTTTTAACCCAATGCACAACAATAAGCCATCATGTAAGCAGTAAGCATCTAAACAATACGCATACATGGCCGTTTTGGTGGAACACTAATGTCCTTCTCTAAACCACTTTTGGAATGTATCTGGGCCACGCAGTTATATATCTATCACAGTTAGCCAAAGCAGATCAGAACTTTATGGTTGCCCATTTGCCCTTTTCCCAAACACATCACTTTTGAGAAAATACTGTTCATATGCTGCCTAATAATTTTTACCCCAACAGGTGGAATATTGTAATGAGACCATCACCATCCTGTGAGTCTATGACTAGCTAGTAACTGTAAGCCAATCAATGTTTTTCATTTCACCTTTCAGTGGATAGTCGACAGTCGACTTTGGCACTCGACTTTGGCACTCTAGAGAAATTCGTTTCAGAAATTCTCCAGCTCTTTGGGAGAACATGTGCCAACGAGTCAAACAAAGCTGAAGACAATCGATGCTCCAGGGTGGTTCTTCGAATTATTTGCCATGTCACTGCCACATTTGGAGACGATAAAAACCTGAAAGCCATTTTAAAATAGGAAAAGGTCTCGGCTTTGGTACAGTGATTCAAAAAGCAAGCTTTAACTACAGTTACTTAAAATCAGTTTAGAAAAGTGAGATGGGGTATTTGGCAGACTTACATTTAACTCAATTATCTAACTGAGCAGAAGATTAAGGGTCTTGCTTAGGGGTCCAATATGGGCAGCTTGGCAGTGGTTAGATTTGATATCTCAAACTTCGAGGGCAGCCTTAGGCTCGACAATTAAGGCACGAGCCTTACAACTGGAAGGTCACTGGTTCAGTTCTCATTAATACCCAGTCATGATAAGGCTAAAGGGACCCAGTCATGAAAGGCTAAAGGGACCTAACCCCAGTTGCACCGCAGGTGCTGTAGAGGCAGCTCACCGCTCCCAGGCATGTGTGCTCACTTCACAAGTGTGTGTATATATATGTGTGTTTTACTGAACAGAATGCAGAGGACCAATTCCACTGTGTGCAAGTATAGTGGCAAATAGATCACTTTTACTTTTCACTTTCATATTACTGAGTTACCACTGCCCCAATAATGGCTGTGGCATCAACAGGATTTGAACAATTTTTCAGATGATATCCCCAGGCGCTCTGAACAAATTTCTCCTGCCATAACATCTCAACTGCCTTTATTGTATTACTTTTTTATTTATTTATTATTATTTTATTTACTTTATTTATTTATTTTTGTTTTGTGCATATTGACATACCCTTTAAAGACTGCTCACTTGGTGTTTAATATTTTCCACCCCTGAACAAATGGGATTATATTCTAATAAGACAATCACCATCCTGTGTAACTATAACTGGTTAGTGATTCAACACAGCCATTGAAGGCTGTGGCATCACCAGGCTTTAGTGCAAACCATACAGAGATTCCTGGCAGATGTGACCGGTTTTGGGTTTTGCCCATGGTGATGGATAATTTGGTTTGTTTTTCATACATAAGTTGTGTTTCAAATCAACCTGGATCATTCATTTAGAACAAGCTGCTGCAAAAACCAGGAGCATTAGTATTTGAGATTTAAAACCAGGGCAGGGCTGCAACATTAATATCCCTTCAAAATTGGAGGGTTTGCCCAGGAAGGGCATCTGGCATAAAAATTGTGCCAAATCAGTGCGGACAATTAAGTGGC
>JAOUQT010000009.1:1406483-1418453 GCA_025769995.1 Xyliphius kryptos | reverse complement strand
AGTCTCTTTAAAGACCTAACGTGCATGTCTTTGGAATGCGGGAGGAAACCGGGGAGTACATGCAAACCCAGTCACAGAAATTTCCCAGGTCGCCCCACCCGGGGATCAAACCCTGGTCCTTATTGCTGTAAGTTAACATTAATATCCACTGCGCCATCCAGTACATAAATAGAAGCAAGCGTGACAGCCAGAGTCTCCAGAAGAACAGTCTCTGATACTTAATATTATAGATCCTCAATATTATAGCCAGATATTGTATATGTCTGTAACAAGGGAGGTTCAAGTAATTCAAAAGAACTACTACTTGTTTTTTATGGCAATAAAGAAATGTCTTTTAAAATACTGTAATATTTCAAACCCCCACAAATTAAGTAAACCCAAACCGCACCCACATGACAGAATTGAAGGAAGTATAATGACAGGACTCGTGGAATGAATCAGAATAACGTGGATGAAAAACATCCCAATGTGGAATGGATTATCAGTGTTCAGACTACTATAAGCTACACAAGACAGAGAGCAGTGAAGAGTTGACACATCCATGAAGCCAACTATGACGGCATATGACATGACATGAAAAGTTTGAAAATATAAAATGCTTTTGTACTGGGTATCTAAACAGAGTACTGTATAATTACAATTCATTATCAGTCTGTCAGGAGAAAATCTAAAGAAAGATAAAACAAGAACTGTAAATAAAAATGAATGCAATAATTTTCAAATCTCAAAAACTGATATTGTATTCACAATAGAACATAGAAAACATATCAAATGTTGATGTGAGACATGTTCAAGTGAGACATTTTGAAATTTCATGCCAAATATTGGCAGTTCAGTACCCAGGCCCTTCTTCTACGCAGCCATGATGGTGTAATTGATGCAGTATGTGGTTTGGAATGGTCATGTTGAAAAATGCAAAGTCTCTAGACGTGTAAGCTGCCCATGCCACATGCTATAATGCAACCCCATACCATCAGAGATGCAGGCTTCTGAACTGAGCACTGATAACAACTTGGGTCGTCCTCCTTCTCATTAGTCCGAATGTCACGGTGTCCCTGATTTCCATAAGGAACTTTAAATTTTGATTCGTCTGACCACAGAACAGTTTTTCACTTTTCCATAGTCCATTTTAAATGAGCCTTGGCCCAGAGAAAACGTCTGCGCTTCTAGAGCTTGTTTAAATACGGCTTCTTCTTTGAACTATAGCGGTTTAGCTGGCAACGACGGATAGCACAGTGAATTGTGTTCACAGATAATTGTGCTCTGGAAATGTTCCTGAGCCCATTTTGTGATTTCCAATACAGAAGCATGCCTGTATGTGATGCAGTTCCCCAGTAGAATTTTTTTAGGCCTTTACCCTTACGCACAGAGATTCTTCCAGATGATCTGAATCTTTTGATGATATTATGCACTGTGGATGATGATATGTTCAAACTCTTGGCGATTTTACACTGAAGAAATCCTTTCTGATATTGCTCCGATATTGCTCTGATATTTGGTGAAAAATTAGGGGAATTAGTAATCATCCTCCCATCTTCACTTCTGAAAGCCGCTGCCACTCCAAGATGCTCTTTTTACACCCAGTCATGTTAATGACCTATGTCTCTAACTGTTCCTCTTTTATACCTTTAACTTTTCCAGCCTCTTATTGCCCTTTCCCAACCATTTTGAGATGTGTTTTAAATGAGCCCATATTTGTCATAATATTTCAAAATTTCAAAACTTTTGACATTTAATCTGTCGTCTATCTTCTATTGCGAATACAATATCAGTTTTTGACATTTGTAAATGATTGCATTCCATTTTTATTTGCAGTTTGTACTTTGTACCAACTTTTTTATAATCGGGGTTGTATTAGTTAGATCTATACATGAATCTAAGGACACCAAGGAGATGGACCTGAGCTTGATTTAAATACCATAACAACCAGCTGTTAGACACAAAGAACACATTTCTGAATAAGATGACGGATTACTGGTAGAGATTTAAGTCAAGAATCACACATTTCCGAGTACTGTGTCACTTCAGTTGGGTTGCAAATGCTATCTACAGGGAGGGTCTTTAAATGGATACATACAGATAAAGGCACTGGTCCATTAATCTTACAATTCTCTCAGACACACAGACACCAATCCAAATCCAAACAAGCTAAATAACAACATGCAGTCAATAACTACAAGTAGAAGCTAATTTGTTGAGGGCTTTGAATTGAGAGTCTGAATGTGATGGAGATATGGAGATGAGCAGTACTGAGATTAAAGCTTAAGTGAAAGTCATCCTCTCGGCCCAAATTTTCTAATTTCCATTAACGTTTTGTTTGAGTCGCTAAGCAAGGTTATTTCCTTCCTTTATAATACAGTACAGATAATTGTATTAAAAATACCCTTTAGTACAAGTCAATTTGTTAATCAACATAATCTCCTGATGTCAGTAGTTTATTCATCTGTCAACAAGCTTTCTTCTTTTGAGCTGCGAGCCATAAATTCTCCAATGTCTATACCAATGTCAATCTTCTGCTGCGTTTGAAATTGCGTACTTCTGTACTGAACAATACATGTAAGCAGTATGAGAGATTGGCTAGTGTTGGTTGCAGTACGCGAAATGTTCCCAGACATTTTAAGGAGACATTTTAAAATATTCGAGAATTGAACACTGTTCTATCCCATAATGCAACTCTAGTAGTGTTTAGAACTGAACAGGAGCAATGGCAAAAAGTGGAAGTCGGCTGTTTACAAATGGAAGTGACTAGATAAATGTATCCATCGCTGAGGAACTGCATGCCGCGAGTATGTGCCGCAAGACGATGATGAAAGGTACTTAGAATATTGGAGAGGTGGCCCCTAACGAAGACTGGTGGGTCTATTACGGCTGTGAGGTCACATTGTGCATAATGTACGTTCGCATACTGGAAGCAGGTTCTGCTTTAACAGTACGAATACAGTATGTATAGTTTGAGTTTGCGATTTTGGACGCAGCCTTCGTCCTTGTAGGGCTCATTCTTACTGAGTACCAAGCAGGTGATTGTTCTATAGGGCGAGATTAGGATTATAGGAAGGATGTTTAGTTGTTGAAGTCCATACACTGCTGCTCTTCTTTTTTGAAGGTTTCTAGTGAGGAAGAGATGTTTTCTTTAACTGCAGTCACAAATGACCTGACACAACAAAGTTAAAGACCTGCACAGCAGTGTCTGGAAAGACAGCAACATCATATAGAATGTACTGATATAATACAGAAGTTTGAATATAACAGGAGCGTGGATAATTCTTCACATCCTTGGACTGAAACAGAAAAAGAGAGTGAGTGAGTAAATAGAGAGAGAAAGTAAGAGAGTGCGTCTTGTGATTAGAGTAACAGAAATTAATCTCCGCTCTGCTACTGTATTGAGGGTACTTCAAAGAATCATTTGCTTATTTATGCGGCTCACTCTCTTCACACTATCATCACAAAATATACCGCTATACAAATCTGTCTGATATGTCGAGCTGGGGCGGTGTTTCCTTGTTTCTTTCCTTGCAAGGTTATGCTTCCTGAAAGCTTTCACTCTTTTTATCACTCCTCCACACTTTTAATCTCCGAAGCTGGAGCTTCATACGATCAAAAAAGAAAATAGCAGCACCTCGGCACAACAAAACAAGCGTCACGCTAAAGCTTTATGCTTTCCAATCAGAATCTGGTGACACCTCAGCCATGTCTGGTACATTTCTCATTTCTCATCTAGGGCCTTGGTATTGCAGCAGGTGTGTGATGCTGCGACGGAAAATTGTGGTCTAACATGGAAAAATGTGGAGAAATTTGTATAGCACGAGGATTCAGTTATTTTATATCTTATCATTGCATTCCACACAGGGTTGCTGTTTGAGCGTGTTGTGTTTCTTCATTTATGACTGTGGTGCATGGAAAAATGGTTGACCCCGCTTGTGATTTGGATGAAAGAAGAGCAGTGTGTAGTGATTCATTTTCTTGGTATGGTTCTAAAGCTGATATTTATCACTTGCTGCGAAGAATAGAGAACTGTTTATCATTATGAATAGTTTGAGACATTTAACGATGGTGGCACAGGTGTCATCTATGAAGAAGGAGCTGGAAGTACATCCATGCCAACGGGAATTAAATGGAGATTAAGATCCTAGTTTGTTAATATTATTATATTAAAAACAATATTATTATTATTAATATTGTGAAATAGTAGGGTGTAAATGGGTTGAAATTCTCCAATGTAACCTTGTGTGTGCATATACTGCAACATTGTAATGAAAAGCCATGGTTGCTGTAAAATGATGTTGAATATTAAATAATAAAAAATATTGGGACCCATCGTTAACACCAATCCTGACACAGACTTAGAATCTTTCTCAAAAACTAATTTAATCCATCTTTTACATAACATGTTTCAATTCAAGTTAACTTAATGCTCATTTGCTTACAATTAGAGACACCCACAATATCCCATAAACGGTTAAGCTTAAAGAAAGCTAAAGGTGATAATGATGATTTGACTAGTGATTTGACTCTTGTCTGCACTATTAAATACATCGTCAATTCTAGTCTTCCTCGTCTTGTATTAAAATAAACTGTCAGACATCATACTATACTATGGCATTGAACCTGTTTGTATCAACAACAAAATCTAATTCGTTTATGTGCTGGTTTGGTGATGATGAAATATTTATCCTACAAATGTTCAACTTCGCCTTTTTGAGTTATTTGACTAATCAGCACATTGGATGTATAAACATGCAAGCTGAAAATGTGATTTGTCTAAGGAGTAAAAATACATTTGCACACAAAAACATTAGTTTTATCCTGACTCTACAATACTACACAGTTGGGTTATCGGAATCGTTGAAAGTTTACAAGTGATATGTGATAACTGTGTTTAAATACAAGTAAAAACCAATTCTTTGTTTTCCAATTCCCGGCCGACTCTGTTTTTTGATAAAAAATGTTTATAATTGCACCAGTACCCAACCCTATATTAAATAAGGATGATAGATGACCTCTAAAAAGACACAATGAGAAAATGAGGAATTATAAACTATGTTATATGACTGTAAATCATATATCTTTTACAGTATAGTGATTTTTAGCTAATACATTTTCTTTTTAATTTAATAGCCACATCCATTAAAAGACATGATGTTTTGAATACAGTATGTAATCTAGCAACACATTTTACAATAAGACTACTCAGTTAGTATTTTCAGGCTGTCTATGCCAGAAAGCCTGGAATTCTCTCTAATTCCGCTCCCATTCCTACAACAATTTTTGCTCAGAGTATCCTAAATGACTATATCTCAACCCATCGCCTGGGAACTACATACTATTAAAATAAAAACATACTAAAAAATAATTGTCACTCAAGAAAGCAATAAATTCATACCAGGCCATTTAGTAGACAAGTAGATGAACAAGTAGAGAATAAATGGTTTAGATTCTACAATGTACTCAATGAACAGTAGCAGATGAAATTAGTAGCAGACACACATGCAAAGATAAAAGGCAAAAGATAAAGGTCCTTAAAAGGTATTCCAGTGAACATCGTGTGCAGTTTTATCAGAAAATTATCTAGCAAGTCTTCAATTCAATTAAGTTTTGTTTATATAGCACTTTTTACAATGGAACAATTACTATATAAACCCAAGGTTAATCATGCATCCATATTGAGCAACCTGGATGGTGACAGTGGCAAGGAAAAACTCCCTGAAATAATAAGTGGAAGAGACTTTGATACAAACCAGGCTCTGAAGGGAATCCCATCCTGATTTGGGTTATAACAGATTAACAACTTAAAAAAAAGAGTCTGTAAAGGAGTGTGTAAAATTGACCATCAAGTCCTGATCAGAGTATCCACAGTTCTTCTGGAGACTTTGACTGTCACATTTGCTGTATTGAAAACACAGGAGCCTTCGTTATGTCTTTTTAATCAGAAAAGTGGTCTGAGATTTAAAATGCTGCGTTCTTAAATAGTCTTTTTGTCAACCCATCATTTTAAAACGTATAGGTCTTGGTAACATATGTGCAAGTACTAGGGTTCGCACTTAGCAATTACCATCGTCGTACCAATTCAGTGTCTCATTAGCATATAAAAGAACAGGCAGTCAAACCTGAAGAGTACTGACTGGACAGGATGATGTATTTTAACTAATGCATGACACTGACATTTCATTAAGACCATAATAAACGGTGTTACCTTGTGAATACGAGGGGTATAATATGTAAGATTTTTAAGCTTTGCAGTGCAATCTATATGGAATATAACATTTTAAAAATGTTATCATTTGAACTTCATCAGTTGATGGGCAAGCCATTAGTAAGTCAGAGCCTTATATTGTATGTAAATGTTTATACTCCCAGGAGCTCCCATAGGATATAAACAGGATTTTCATGAATACCAAATTTCTCTTGTAAATGCACCAGTGACCGATTTTCCAAATACATTCATTCATATCCAGCTTGAGGAAAGAAGCTCAGCAAATCAAATGTTCTGTGGCAGTCTATAAAACTGAAAATGATCCAAAAGACATTTCATTGCCTAAAGTAATAGCATCAAGCAGAGCAGGGCCTTGGCTAATGTAGTTGACAATGTGGCCCAGCTAAAATGTCATTGATTTGAAATCAGAATAAAGAAAATATTTGAAGAGGATAATTTGACAAAATGTACATTTAAATTTTGATTTAAAGATATAATCAGAGAACTAACATGAAATTAACCTGGCTGCAAAACGGATGAAGATAATAACACATGCTAATAGCTAATGAACCTGTCGCATTCGTACTGATGCTACTAGATAACTCCTGCTGTTAAATTGTAATTGAAAGATAAAACAATAAAAAAAAGAGAGCGAGAGAGTGTGAGAGAGAGAAAAAGTGAGAGAGATAGACATAAAGAGAGACAGAGAGAGAGAGAGGTGAAAATATAATAAAGAAACGTATCTTTTTGGCTAGCATTAGCATAATTTGATTGAAAAAAAGATCAGGAATTATTAGAAATTATAACAAATATCTGCACAACTGAAATATCAGTGCAGACCTCAGCCCCTTAACTCCACCAACCAGAACTGCACATGACCACACTACACCACACTAAACTTCATGTCCACACACATATCCATCTCTAGAGCTCGACCAGATTGCTTTATAAAAAATCTCTTAAGCCAAGCTCCAATGGGACTCTATATAAGCCTGTCTGAAATAGAAGGTCTCAAAATGTACGGCAGACTTAAATGATGTGTAGTAATATATGTGTGTGGGCATGTGAGAGACTCTGATGTGCCTCTTGAGGCCAGTGAGCAGTCTGATCTCTTACACATCTGTCAGGAAGAAGAGGTAGATCAGGGCTTGCCCTGCAGTTGACTCGCATGAAAAGCATTGTGAAGGCAAACATGCTCAGCCTAGCATTTAGAGTCTATGAAAGGGGTATGAGTGTGTGTAGACGAGGTCTAAGGAATTACAACAGAAATGGGTTCAGAGGCCCTGGACTCAGTCAGCTTTAAGTTAGAAAACTGAAAATTCAAACTTGCATACAATTTATTCATGCAGAGGATATTCAACAAAATCACTTAGCACTTCCATTCACTCACATACATTCTTACATTCTAAATTCAGGGTTGAGGGTCATGTCAAAGCTGGGAGCACAGGGTGCAAGACAGGAACAACCTTAGACAGGGCACCACTCTTTCAAAGGGCACATACTGTACAGTCACACCCACAAAATGCACTTTAGAGACACCATTTAGCCTCATGCATTTCTTTTGGAAACTTCTATAGACAAAGGAAGAACATGCAAGATCCACTCGGGGAAACCCAGCCTTTTGTGTAAGAGGACCTGGGACCTTCGTCATTGAGGTGTTATGCCAGGCACAGTTACACTGTGCCACCTATCACCTAGCAGCAGTTTTTAAATAAATAATACTTAACACAGAGCAGGATAACATGACATATTCTTAGAATCTCTGTGTTTAAATGTAATGCTAATTTTTGGGACATTAATCAGGGTTATGTTTCTACGCTTATATTGCTTTACCTAAGTGCAGCTTTTGACACCATTGATCACACTATTCTTCTTCATAGGCTAGAAAATGTTGTTGGAATAAAAGGAACAGCCCTGTCCTGGTTCATCCCGTATTTGTCCAACTGTTATCAGTTCGTAGATGTAAAAGGCCACTATTCTATGCAGTATAGGGTAAAGTTTAGTGTTCCACAAGGTTCTGTCTTAGGCTTATTTATAGAGACTATTTTCCTCTATATATGCTACTTCTGGGTAATATTATTTGCAAACATGATATCATCTTCCACTGTTATGATGATTTGAGTTGAGGGATGTGTGAAGGACATTAGACAGTGGATGTTAAACAATTTTCTTTTATTTAATTCTGATAAAACCGAAGTACTAGTATTAGGACAACAGGAAGCTAGAAGTAAAGTTTATGACATTTTATATCTGGATGGTCTTTTAATTACAGCATGTACAGCTGTAAAAGACCTTGGTGTGATTATTGATTCTAGCCTTTCCTTTAAATGTCATGTAGATAATACCACCAAGATAGCATTCTTTCATCTTAGAAACATTTCTAAGATCAGAAATATGCTGGCACTGTATAATGCAGAAAAACTTGTCCATGCTTTTGTTACTTCAAGGTTGGATTACTGTAATGCCCTGTTGTCTGGTTTTTCCAGTAGGTGCATGAACAAACTGCTGTTAGTCCAGAACGCAGCGGCCATAATCCATATTAGAATCCGAAAATATAAACATATCACTCCTTCTTATCCACACTGTACTGGCTACTGGTCAAATTTCGTTCTGGCTAATAAGTATTTTTGCTCGCTTACAAAGCACTTAACGGTCTCTTAGTGACATTCTTGTTTCTTATGATCCACCATGCACACTTCGATTAAAAGGTGCAGGATATTTTCTGATATCTTGAATTATGAGGGCTACAGCAGGGGGGAGATCATTCTCTTATAGAGCCCCACATCTATGAAATAGTCTTCCAGTTAGTGTTCGGGACTCAGACAAAATCTCAGTTTTCAAGTCTAGGCTGAAAACTTATTTATTTAGTCAAGCATATCCGTCATAGTCCCCTATAGTTCAGGGCTCAGAGCAAGAGAGTTTTTATTTAGAAAATTTTGGTAAACTGGGATGTTTGGATGCTGTCGCCTGGGCACTCTCACGAGATCACTCAGGTTTGTTGATGGTGGAGTAGCTGGATGCTTTATGTCCCAGAGGTGTCACCTTTTGGTTTTACCCTGTAGTTATGCTGCCATAGTGCTAGTCTGCCAGAGTTTCTACTTGCTCTCTGCACAACTTATATTTGAATTGTCCATTTGATAGTTGATTTTGTCTAACTCTCTTTTTTCATTTCCCTTTCTCTCTTTTCTTCCTTTTTATCTTTTTTATACTCTCTCTCTCTCTCCTCTCCACATTTTCGGATGTGCTACACCTAATACGGCGGAGGAACCAGGAGATGTAAACAACCCTGCACCTGCCGGATCCCCTCCGACTGCTAATTCACTTTGGTTATCATTATTCTAAATGTTACTGTCAGGACACTGGCAACCTAGGGGGATTCAATAAACATTGCAACCAGCGGCAACATGTGACTGCTCTTGTTGACAGAAGTAGCAGTTATGGGACAGTCACATGAACTAATGAACTATGCTAAAAGTTTCTTTCTTTGGTTCATGCTACGTGTTTCGCCAAGTTATGTCTTGTTTCTTGTTCTGTTTTGTTTTTATCATGTTTGCTAGTGTATTTCGTTGTCTGTTTACTTTTGCTGATTCTTATTAAAGATACTTCTCTGCATTTACATCTGCCTCATCCCTGTTGGAGTATTATTACAGTTATATATTATTGTTAGTTATGGAATCATGTATATGTTATGTACATTATGCATATTTTATATATTATGTTAGTAGTAGAATTATGTATTAGATGTATATGTACATCTTATATATATTTTATATATAATGTATATATTACATATTATATATTATGGTTATATTGTTATTGTTTTATAATATTCTTAGTTATAGAATTATGTATTAGATGTATACAGATTGCATTACATTACTCAAATGAGTATGAGTATCCCTTAAGAGTCTGGTTCTTTTCAAGGTTTCTTTCTTATTCCTCAGGGAGTTTTTCCTTGCCACCGTTACTCATGTGGGATAAAACGTTTTTTTTAAAGCTGCTTTGTGACAATGTCCATTGTTAAAAGCATTTTATAAATAAAGTTGAATTGAATTGAATACATTTAAATGCTGCTTTCAACCTTGCAGATCAGCCATCTTCCAAGTAACAGCATGGGTCTTCTTATTGCACTCTCTCACACAGACACAGACTCACACACATACACACACAAACACACATAACAATGAGAGCTATTAAATTATCTTTAGCCTAAAACCATTGGCCATGGGGTGAAGGAGAAAGGGGATCGTTTCCCAAGTGTGAATTTCTCAGTCTGATTGATTGTCTCCATCAGTCATGTTTGGTAGTCGGCTAATGGTTGAGAAAAAAGTGGACCTGTAAGATGACAGAGAGGGTGAACAGCACTCAAGGACAGGGCAGCAGCAACAATTACTTAGGAGATGATATAAAATAATGAGCATTGTGTTATCTGTAGACAATGAAAAGCAGGAATTAAAGTGTTCACCCTGACCAGGCAGGCTCGCTTTGCTGACCGGGGGTGGTTTCTGAGATAGTTTGGAAAAGCTTGTGCGACAACAGCAATCGAATTTCCATATGAACAATTACCCCACTGTCAGGAGTGGCACTTCATTTATTTCAATTTGAAGTAGGAGGGAGGGGGCACATCTCACCAAGGCAACCAGGCCAGCATCAAGCCAGCTGCTACCCATGCACACTACCCCTTGAGGGGCCACTGGTACAAGTACACTTCCTTTACAAAGAATTCATGCACTACATCGTCTTTTCTTCTTAGTGCACTAACCTGGGCAAGCTTGCATCGGGAAACGACATGTGTAATGATGTGTGGGTACTCTGTGATGCATGTGTATCCATCACCACTTTATCACAGCACTACTGTGTGAGTGTTTTCTGCCAGGTCTATCATTTTTACCCAGACATATATCTTGTGGCAGAGTACATTCCCTACAACTGGATTTGTAAGTCCATTTGTATGTTTAGAGCCCTGCTGCCCCCTCCATATTCGCAACCCTCTGCAACAGCTGTAAAATAAAGTAGAACACAAGTAAATTGAACATATATCATCTACTCAGCATACCCATTCTCTGCATACTGCCATGAGCACACTAGGGCTACATTTGCCCCAGGAAAAGCCTGATTAAACAGCACACAATGTGCAAAAATTCTGTATCCTCTGATTCCACTTTATGATACCCCGAATGCCTCAGACTCGCCATACAATTAAGAAGTCGTGGAGGAATCTATTACACACCTTACTAGCTTTAATGACCACACTTGGCGTTCGTGAGAACCAATGAGCCATGCAGCGAGTGGTAATACACTACCTTTTTTACTGCTTTGTCACCACAGATTCAAGGGGAATACTGATCCCAAAGCTTGTGCTTATCTTCAGCCCTTTGCTCCTGCCTTACAGGGATGAGAACAATGCCCAGTGAATGTTTTGCTGCTAAATGCTGAACGATTGTAATCTCTTATTCTGTTTTCTAAATGATAAAAGTAATTTTTTATCTCTCTGCAAAATAAAAATAAATCACACCTTAATTTAGGCATATAAATGTACATAGTCAAAGAGTCATAGAGTAGTCTTTGGGTTATTCTTTTTTTATAAAATATGAACAGCAGTTTTAATTGTTAAGAAAAATGTCAAGGGTCATTCTGATGATAATTATTTATTAAAGCTAATGGAAAAAATATTTGAAGATTTTCCTTTTAACCAATGATCACATATGCATATACAGGGGTTAGACAATGAAACTGAAACACCTGTCATTTTAGTGTGGGAGGTTTCATGGCTAAATTGG
>JAOUQT010000009.1:1358930-1369445 GCA_025769995.1 Xyliphius kryptos | reverse complement strand
ACACACACGCCCCACTCGCTGTACTCTACTCACCTTGGCAGTAGTAACAAACACAAGCACGTCCAGATAGCGGTTTGTCTTCAGCCGGGAAATAAATCCCCATAAAAATGACGCCGAAGCAGAAAGGAAAAAAGTTCACATCTTACTCTTGGAGTGACAATAACATCATCACAAGCAGAGCGCGTTCAGAGCTCATACTAAACATTATTTAAATCGTCGAGGCAAAATAACAGTCAGTCTTTCTCCACGCCCAGGTAGCGGGTCACATGACGCGCCCAGGTGTGCTGGGTGTGTGAGTTTGCGAGCGTATGTTTGTGTGTGTACGCGCGAGGAGTTTGTTGACGGACGGAGGCGAGACCTGCTCGCATCCACATCCGGGATACACGCCGTTAACGGAGCCTACGCGGAGGCGAAGTGTAGACTGCTGTTCTGAAAACAAGAGGGCGGGGGCTGAGAGAGAGAGACAGAGAGAGATATAGAGGGAGGGACAGTGAGACTGAGAGGGAGAGAGGAAAAGTGAGTACCAGAGAGAGAGAGGTGGGTGAGAAGCCAGAGAGAGAGGGGGGTGAGAAGCAGAGAGAGAGTGGAAGAAAAAAAAATACTGTGTATAAAATTATACAATAATATTCACACTTTCTCTTTTTTCCTTAGTGAAAATATAGGGGAATAGGTGGTGCAGTGGACACCGCTGAAACTTCACTGCAAGAAGGTTCTGGCCCGATTCTCACAAAGGGTCTTCTTTATGTGTGGGTTTCCTCAGGGTGCTTCAGTTACCTTCTATAGTCCTAAGATACAGTATATGGTAACAGCATTGGTCTTTCTAAATTTTCCTTAGTGTGTGAGTAAATGGGTGTGCCCTATGACGTGGTAGCACCCAGTCTAGATCTCCTTGGTCCCCGCTCCCAGCAGGGCACCGGCTTTACTGTGACCCTGACTAGGTTTACAAGGGTGTAGAAAACAAAAGAATTGTAAAAAAAATATATATATATATTTCTTGAATGTAATAAGTGGCTATTTAAGTTACTGTTGCCATTCTATTATTTCAAACCAGTCTGCCTATTCTCCTCTGACCTCTCAGACCAACAAAGCATTTTTGTCCACACAAATGCCACCCACTGGATATTTTCTCTGTTTTAGCCTATTCTCTGTAAACCCTAGAGATGGTTGTGTGTGAATATCCCAGTAGAACAGCAGTAACTGAAATACTCAGACTAACCATTCTGGAACCAACAACCATGTTACACTCAAAGTAACTTAATCAAATTTCTGATGTTCGGTTTGCACTTCAGCAAGTTGTCTTTACCATTTCTTCATGCCATTGGATTGGCTTATTAGATATTTGTGTTAACCAGCAATTGAACAAGATTTCCTAATAAAGTGGCCATTATTATATTTAGTTCTTGTGTTTCTTGTAACAATTTGACAATTCTGTAACTGTACAGTAATAATGCATATTAAATTAAACTGTACTGAGAAATGAGATATTACAAGACTAGCGTGCAGTGTCAGAGGGAGGGTAACAGGGAGGGAGAGTGAGTTTAGAAAGTGAGAAGTATAGAAATAGAGTGAGAGCAAGAGAGAGAGTGAGAGAGAGAGAAAGCCTTTCTAAATCTGAGACTGCGATTGACATGAAGGGATGGAGATTGAGAAGCAGAGAGAGAGAGAGAGAGAGATGGAGAGGGATATGGCTAGGATTTGTTTTCACCTCCCCGTCCTCAGTGCCGAAGAGTGCCAGGAGAGATGTAACTGATAGAATAGGCAAACAAATTAAGATCTACTGCAGAACACATGTGAATGAGCTCTCCATTTAACACTCACACTTCTGGAGGAGTTGTTGAGTGGCCTTTTAGCTTTTAGCCCATTTCTCTTCTTCATCACACCCTCTCAATGTACTTCTTGCAAACAAGCATGGGTTTTTACTTTAAAGCAATTCAGTCTCATTCAGACAATTTACCTAGATGTTTTCACATGAAATGTGTCTAATTATCAATTCATTTATTCATTCATCTTCAGTAACAGCTTTATTATGGTCAGGGTATGTCATGTCTAGGCAACAACACGGGGATGGAACTAATTACATGTTTTAACATTAATGTAGCTTTATTTGTGTCATCACTGCATTTTAAGCTCAACTTAACAAATCTACTATTTAAACTAGGACCTCGGTTTAAGAAATTGACTTTCATGTTAAGTCAAATAGGTTTTCACTTTTATTCAAATTTTGACCACGTACAGTGTCCAGCAGGACAGTACACAGCAAAATCAAGAAACTTTCTTTCGGGACAGACAGGTGCTACTTAATACAGATAGGTTCAACACCTACAATAAAACAATAACAATAAAACTAATAGTATGTAAAACTAATGCAAGATGCTTTAAAGAGATATAACAACAACAGCAGCAGTACACATTAATCCTTCTTGAGAAGGATTTGCCAATGATTCTTTTTCCGTTTCTTAAGTAGAAATTGTAAACATGCATCCATAAACTTTGCTCCTGTTTGTAATGACCTGCAAAAAATGGGTATTTCATAATATCTCTGCTTGGTTGTGGTTATTCTGTACAGGTGATTCAATCTCACGACTGATTCCTGGTATACTGCATTGCTCTCGCAAGCTGATTCAGTATTGGAATCTAGCCACATCTTTAATGATTATCAGAAGCTTCAGTATCCAGTCTCCAAGGATGAAAATTTTGGAAAGATTGTACCACATTACAATCAAAACACAAAATTTCATGGTGTTGTAGTGTAGGTATTTTTATAAAACGGAAGTGTGTAAATACATTTGGTACCAATAATAAACTCCCAAATGTTTAGTGGAGCAAATTCATTTTTTGCAGATATGTTACATAACATAAATAAATTAAGTAATGATTGCTTGAATAGTTACATTCAGACAAAGCGTATGAAGACATTACCCACTCTACTAACAAACCTACTCAAGAGGAATGAAATAATGATAAACACCTTAAAGAAATTGTATTTGAAATCCTATCCAGACACATCCTAAATTTTATTTTGATGTCAATATTAATTGACACTGTAGTTCTAAAGATTATACAGGTAGAAAAATGGTTGAAAATTCTGCATATAATCAATGGGGTTATTCATAGTGTGAAGCCTATTCCCTTCCATTATATTTTCATTTCCCTAGACACCTAAATCACATAAGTGCTTCACAGGGGGCATCAAGTAGACATTTCACTGAATTAAACCAAACACTACTGGAAGGCACAACAGTGTGGCGTCACAGATCATCTTTTAACTGCCTTCCAAGCAGTTGAATAATAAAACCTTAAAATAACAGTGTTTTGCCACTGCACTATATTAATAATAGACAAATAAAAAATAAACATAGTACATGCCCACGAGCATAGGTGTAGCTCAGTGGTTAAAATTTCCAGGTCACTGATCAGGAGATCGGCGGCTTAACAACCACAAGTTGCCACAGTTAGGTCCTAGAAAAAAACCTTTAACTTCCCCTGCTCCATGGTCATCCTACTGCAGCTACCCCATTCCTGTGACCCACAATTCCCAAATAAATTTCACATAAAGTATATGACAATTAAAGGCTTCTATACTATTCAAGTGATGCTCAAGCTTAATATTTGCTAGTGAAACCCAGTTTAGTGGTATTTATTGATGACGAACATACTTATTAAATTTGCAGCATGTAATGATCAACAAGCATTTTGCCAACACGTCTAACTCTAGTGAGACAATTTTAATATGCTGCCTGTCACCAGTCAAGCGGAGGATCCTGGGAGGGATCCGTCTAACCCTAATGGAATAGTGAAAAGTTGATCTCTGTAATATATTGCACAATTTGTTGGCAGACTGTGTGGTTGTAAATATAAAGTTTAAAATCAATATTTTTGCAGAAATGTATATCACTTTCTGAGTCCATACTCTACTTATTGATTATGGAGCTACATCAGTAGGAGTTATCACTCGGTCTCCTCTCTTCGAATCTTTACCTGCCACAGTTCTTGTGCTTAATGTTAGACAATATATAGACACCCTATAAGTAAGTGCATTTCACTCTCTATTGTAATAGAATATATTTTCAATACTGAATTTTTCATAAAAGATAATACACTTTGTCCACAAGGTTTCTTAGTCCCTAATTAACATCGTTTTATGCTGAGATGTGGGCTATTGCGCTGCTGTCTTCACCTCTTTGTTAGACGTGTATTCTCATCCTTGCAGTTCTTCTTTCAAAGGACCCATACAGGTACTTCTCAGATGGGACAAGACCAAGAGGCAGCACGGTGGCACAGTGGATAGTGCTGTGGCACAGCACAAGAGGACCTGGGTTCGATCCCCGAGTTTACAAGGGTTTTCTTCGGGTGCTCCGGTTTCCTCCCACAGTCCAAAGACATGCATGTAAGGTAAACTGGAAATGCTAAATGGTCATTAACTTGTGTATTGATATGTGACTTTGCGTATGATATGAGACTTGTGCATGAGTATAATCGTGTTCCTGTCATTAGAAGATCCACTGGTGCTGAGGATGACGTTAAACAATGAATAAATAAATAAACAAGACCTAGACTATAGAGAAAATGCATTAATACCTCAAAATAAATTATTCACCTGGGATCACTACCTTACCATAGTGGAGAAGCTTGAGAGTTCTTCACTCAATATAACATACTGACCAATGCAGCTAAAACAAAAGCAATAAACACTAAAGACATACTGGAGATCATGGTGGAAGGAGCACAAGTTTGGAACAAGTGGACTCTTCAAACATATGGGGTGTAAATTAACAAATGCCATAGATTGTGCCATTGAAGCTAAGTCAAGATGCACACAATTGTATAGAATGTCTCTATATATGTGTCTTTATATGAATGTCTTTATATATGTGTATAACAAAAATATCTGCAATATTGTTTTTGCATGATCACCCACTGTTAATCAATCAAGGCTTAAGGACATAATTTTCAGCATAAGAATTCTAGCACCTTTAGAAAATTTTACTTCAGCAGAAGAGCAGTGTGCCAGTGGGCATTTATCTGAACTGACAGTGTTCTGGAGCCTGGTTGTGCAAAGTGTTACTGTGGTTTGTGGTAAGTGATTTATGATTATGCAAATTCATCTGTCTGGGAAGAGAGTGGGTGCTGCCCCAATGAATACTGTGAAGAAGGAGACTGACAGGCCTAAGTCAGGCTCATTGTACTCAAGCAGCTGGAAACATGCTGGATAGAGGGATGAAGTGATAGAGAGAGAGAGAGAGAGGGATAGAGAGAGACATTCTATCATGGGAACAGCAACATATGCAAGATGCCCATAATAACCCCAGATTCACAGCTAAAGCTGTTTAAATAGATCTACGCCCTAATGTTGCTATTTAGACCACCCAATATGCTAGGTATGGGCCAGTGTAAACTACAGTGTGTATAAATATGGTAATACTTGATTATAGAAGCAAACAACAAACAGATATAACAATATGCTATAGAGAGAGACAGACACAGGAAAATAGTTTCTCCATTAGGGCATAAAACAGTGTGACTGTGACCTCAGGACAGGACAGATCTCCAGCACTATTTTCATTATAACACATTTTCTATTTTAATAAATGCTGAATCAGCATTGTTTGGCTGGTCTTGCCCAATCACATCATGACCTTGATACTTGGATTTTCAATGCATGTGGTAGGTCACAGTGCACGTACAGCCAATAATGCACAATAAAGTGTGAGCACCCCCTACTGTTTATATGACTTAGAACCTATATATAACTTAAATAATTTATTATTAATTAAATTGATTACATTCTTATGTAGCAAAGAAGCTTAGATTAATTGTTTGTACTTCCATAGCAGAAGAAATAAATGGCATTTCATATAATGATATAACTGATAACAAAATAAAGAAAACAAACTGTAAATTGGGATCAAAAGGTGTGGTGTTAACACAGTCCATCAAAACAACTTTATTGCATCTAATAAAGAGAGAAGACAGTAACAAGCTTGTCTTTGGGATGTGGTAGGAAACTGGGAGAATATGCAAGCTCCACACAGAAATTTCATTCATCCCTCTTGCTATGAGGCCACAGTTCTACCCTCTGCACTACGGTACCGCCCAGTGATAAAGATTTGTAACAAAATATGTACTAACAATAATAGTGTGTCTAAGACTTTTTCCAAATACTGTATATATTCTGGCTTCATATAGGGACCTATAACACTCTTCACCAGACGCACATGATAGCACCAGTTAGGTGTTACCTCTGAGATGTTTCAGGATTGGAGACAAGGCTTGACACCAGATGGAGAACTGAGACAGACATGACTGCCATGGCAGGAGAAAGGGGAACTGAGAAAACACGTCAGACACTATGCGGCAGGTTATTTCAGGCGTAACTACTATTAAATACAGGTCCAGAATCATAGCACAAGCCATCAGAGCCTAGCACAGATTTTTCCATTTGACTTAGAACTTTCCAAGTGCTCGTAGCCGATTAACTTATGAAAAGCTCTTGGATCTAACTAGTTTGAGATTCACTGAGATCTGTCTGTAATCACATATACTGTATTATTACTAAACACTATGCTATGTATGCTGAAACCTGTAATCAGTTTTGAAGTTCAGATATAGAGTTCACAGAACATGCATGACGAACAGGCGACAGAGCTGTTGTTTACTTATGACAGCATCTGTTGTACTGAGAAACATCTGGCTACGCTGACTCAGCCTCTCTCAATCAGTGTTCATAATAGAAAAAAATTAGTTTCTATAATAATGACAGAAAGAGCCATATGTATAAATTTGTATTTCTCTGACTTACTCATATACAAACACATATTCCATTTGAGATAAAAGTCTTATTTCATACATTTTATCAGTTGGTTTCTGACATAGGGGTGTAGAAATCAAAACACTGATGTGCAGTATGGATAAAGTTTTTTGTTTGCGAAAAAGTGTATATGAATATATAAAGAGGTTCAAGGAAGGCTGCACAAGTGTCAGCCATCTGGAAAGAGCTGCACACCTGTCCAAGACTAACGGAAACATTTATAAAACATATATCTTGGCAAATTTCCCTATTACCTTTTTGCTCCCCCAAGAGCAAATGAAGGATGATGATTGACGTCTGATAAAGCGGTAAACACAGTGATGCGTTTGTGTTTCGTGGATCAGCCCAAAACATTATATAAAATCTGGTTGAGTAATGGACAAATTTTACTTAAAAGCAAGAAGATTATGTGGAAAATTATGCATTTGAATATAAATTTTAAAAATAAATTCTAAAGTCAGAGTGTGGATCATTCCTGTATTCTGACTTTATTCCTTTATTATAACAGTCTGTTCTAAAGGACCATGAATAATATGGCGAACAAGTCTAAAGAACAAGCCAAAATACAAACATGAATTAACTTCTAGTAATTCAGTAACTGAAGAACCATGCAATGGGTCAATAAAGAAAGACTCTGGGAAATGAGGTAACACAAATGAGCTTTTATTTGCTCTGCCTACATTTCATTTTCTGCTATTTTACTCCATACATGCACACATACAAACACTTGTTACTCTGAATCTCCTTTTACTCTATATGTATCTCTCCTTGAAACACACTTTAAAAAAATAAGATTCATCTCACATTACCTGCTGGCCCTTCTCCACTCACACTCATCAATAGCACTATTACAAAACATCAACACCTCTCTCTTGTGTGTTCTCTCTCATATACACCTGCATACATCTTGCTATAATCTGAATCTATTTTGTTAGCGCATTAAAGGATATCATCTATAAACTATGTACTATGAAACAAAAAATCAATGGATTAGGAACACCTTACTCATAGTGGGTTTTATTAATTACAGCAAACGGATATTTGGGGACTGCACAAAAAGGCAAACATCACCAACTGGATCAACAATTGAATCAATAACATATCAAATATGATATCATTTGATTGTTCAGTGCAAATTATAAATCACACCTAAGTTATCTGTGTTGCTGGTTAGAAATAGAAGATTGAAAGTATGTTTTGGAAGTGCATTTTATTGTGATTTTATAATGTTTCTGCTTGGCAAAATGCAAATAAACTCTCTCTCTCCCTTTTTCTCACACACACACACACAACAACACACACATGGCACAGTGGGTATTGCGTAGGTGCTGCCTGGGCTCTCATGCTGAAACAGTGCTGTTGCTCTGCCATCTGCCATGCTCTATTTTCATCCACGGGCTGAAAGATTCAACGAAATAGAATTGAAACGTGTTTGATGAGTTCTGTTTTTAATGTGGTGACAAAATGCAACAGCTAAAGCTTATGTGAACACAATGGCATAAGTACCTATCCATTGATTATGAATATCTTAATGGTAGGTAATGAAGGGATCTTAGTTCTTATGCCTTTCATTTAATTTAAACCCTTTAAATTGTTTCCTATAATGGATAACTGAAGTTTCAAATTTTCAAATCCTTACAGCTTTTCATTAATTTGCTAAGTTATTATATGCAAAAGGTACTTTTGACAATCCCAGTTCTGCATCATTACACACATTTGCTCAGCTCAAGAACTTGAATACATTTTATGCACAAGTTTCAAAACCTTCAAATTAATTATTTTTCAGTTCCAATGGAGGAAAGTAACTAAGTACATTTATTCATGTGCTGTATGTAAGTAAACTTTTGAGGTTCTTTACTGTTTGAATTAGCATTTTCCACTAATTAATACTTCCACTTCAAGTGAGCTCAAATGAGTCACTGTTTTCTGAGAAGGGGGATTGATCGAGCATCCTGTTGTAAGGAGTCAGCACACAGATTTTATTTAACAGTTCACACAATCCAAAATCCAATAACACCTTAGGTCAAGGATCAGCAAATACACTCACTAGCCACTTTATTAGGTAGTCCTTGCTACAAAATTTTATAACTGCCTTAATTCTTCGTGACATACTTTCAACCAAGATGGTATTCTGCATTCCTTGGTTGTAACAAGTGGTTGTTTGAGTTACTGTTGCTATTTAATCATCTCGAACCAGTCTGCCTATTCTCCTCTTACCTGTCACATCAACAAAGAAGTTTTTGTCCACACAACTATCACTTGCTGGATATTTTCTCTTTTTCGGACCATACTCTGTAAACCCGAGAGATGGTTGTGCGTGAAAATTCCAGTAGATCAGCAGTTTCTAACATACTCAGACGAGCCTGTGTGGCAAAACTAAACATGTCACATTCAAAGTCATTTAATTCACATTTCTTTTCCATTCTTATACCCGGTTTGCATTTTAGCACTTGCCTTGACCACCTTGCGGCCCTGTCATATATATTTGTGTTAACAAGCAATTGAACAAAGTGCGTGTAGTATAAATTAGTTTAGGTGTTGCTCTTGTTCAAAGTAAATATTTTCATTAAATAGAAAGTCAGCAAATCATATAATGGCTCAGTAGAATGAAGTAGCTTTTTTGATACTTTGCATCAAGCCTGTGGAAGTGGCATACACAAGCAACAGCTTCAGGAAACCGAAACCACACTGATTAGTAGTGTGGGGAGGTAGACTGGGTGTTCTTATACGTTTCTTAATAGTGCGCTGACATTTTACACTGAGATGTATGTAACTGGAGCATTGTCGACCCCTGGTGGCTAGGTTAAAAACAGCCATATTACTCACACCAGTTCTGCCAGTGGCGGGAATTCAGTTTCTACAAAATACATGATATAAAGAACATTACTGGACTGATCTGTTTGATGTGATTTTATATTCCCACTGCATATATTTCCATATCAATTATTAAATGTTACACAAAACATGTTTGTATATCAGTAAATAAAGCAAAATATTACATATAACAGAACACTTTGTAGACGAAAAAGAACATAATAAGAGCTGCTAGGCTTTGCTGCAAAATAAACAGAGTGACAATTAGTATCTCCAGAAGAACTGTGTCAGATTCTTCAAAACACGTATTACACTACTGTCTTAGGCACATGCATTAACATTTTGTAATGTAAAATAAAAAAAACGTTTCAAAATAAAATAAAACACAAAATAAAATGAGAGTAAATGAGAATAAAAAATTAAGTTTAAACAACGCAGGGTACAATTTGTGCTGATTTTAACAGAAAATTGGCTGGTAAGTTTCACAGAGAATCTTAGAGATCCAGCCTTTAGTCTGTTATGAAAATTCTACATTCATTTTGTCACAGCGCTTTCTCTGTTGCACTGGTGCTGTGCCTTGGGTCTGTCTTTGTCTCTGTCTGTGTGTCTGTGTGTGCGCGTTTTTTTTTTTTTTTTTTTTTTTCAGCTGCTGGATTCCGAAGACTAAAAATGACTGTTAAACATCGGAACCAGCAACCACTTGTTCCCATTTCTTCACCTGCCATGATCATCACTGAGTGTTTAGTATCATTTTGTCTGCTGTCTTTGTGTTTTTTGTCACTATAAACTCTCGCTGCACTTCCGTCCGATTTTATATTTTTGGTATGAGATGGCAGCGCCGTCTTGTAACACATTTATTCATTATTGTACCTATCCTGTTAGAAAAGTCTTCT
>JAOUQT010000009.1:1348326-1358830 GCA_025769995.1 Xyliphius kryptos | reverse complement strand
CTCATTACCAGAATTAAGTTGCCTGATCAAGTTATTTAGGGTCAGACGGTAAGCCAATTAAAGTTAAATAAAGAAGTTTATTCACAAAGTTATGTGTAGACTGATGTAAATGTGCGTCTGAGGCTGTAACATTGCAGAGTTGGTATGCAGAGTTGGTAAATAACTATCTATATATATATATATATACATATATTTCCATAAGTATTTGCTCACCTATTTCTAATCCTTTCTATGGCCACAGGTGTATGAATGCTACAGTATACTATACATTTTAGACAATTCCATGCTCCCAACTTTATGCCAAAAGTTTGGAGCTGGCCTCTTCTTCTTCCAACCTGACTGTACACCATAAAGCAACTTCCATAAAGACATACATGAGATAGTCTGGTGTGAATGAACTTGACTGTCCTTCTCTTAACCCGAGAGATCTTTGGGATAAATTAGAGCGAAGACTGAGAGACAGGCATCCACCATCAGTGTGTGACCTCACAAATGCACTTCTGAAAGAATGGTAAAAAATTGCCATAAACACACTCCTAAAGCTTGTGGCCATCCCAGAATAGTTTAATCTATTTAAGCTGCAAAGTGAGAACTGGATTAGCTCTTATGTGAGTCAAGGCAATTGAGTGAATACTTTTGGAAATATATATATACATACTCAAAATACTGTGATGGGTTGCTGATACACAGCTTTTTTTCTTCATGTGCTACAAACTATAAGCAGATTTGGACAGGATTTGATCTTTCTGCACTCAACAACTGACTTGGTCTTTAAATTCATCCTGACTATCTGGAACTTCTGTCCTGACAGGTGGTCTGTCAGATTGTAGCAGTCATGACATCATCAGCAGAACAGCATACATGATGTATGACCACAGCTGAAGCTGTTCATCCTCCTCTGGTCATCCTCTCATGGGGGAGGACAAAAAGATGAGTGTCATTACATGTCAGTCCTTCAACCTTTTGGCTGTCATCTTGCTCCTATTTTTCTCTGCAGGTAAGATCAGAAGATTAGGGTTATATGACCTTGCATCAGAGCATGTATTGGTTTTCACTCCTCAAGACTGAAATGATTATGGTTGACATCTTCCAAGAGAAAGAATGAAATAATACCAAAGCCAATAAAATATAACTTTTTTTGCCTTTCATCGAACAGCAGAAGAAATCTAAGCAGGGAAATAATATTTTAGTATGTAAATAAAGTTGCATAGCAAATTTAATAAAAAGAAAGAATAAAGTGCAATATACATGTTATATTGTAAAACTGTAGCTTAACTGTGTATTGTGTCATGCCACTAAATATGAATCTGAACAATGTGGCAGTGAAGTAGTATGTGATATTTTGTGAATGCTTTACCTTATGAGATATTGGTTAGTGAATGCTCATATTTTACTTTATTAACGAGCTGGTGCTGCATCAATTAATTAATATTCTGTATGTCATACACTGTTATCACGCTGTTACGCAATGGTTGGCTGCACAGACATAGGGTAATCGGATTGATCATTCCAATCTATTGTCAACTGTTGCAGCTAAAGAGAGTCAACCCCCAGTTAATAACACTTAATTTTTTAGCAGTGCACTCTAACAAACAAGCTATCCAGGCTGCGATGAATGAATAGTAATAAGACAGGTAATTAAGGGCCAACTTCCCATAAAAATCCATAATTTTTGGCCAGCCTTTGGGACTTAAACTTTATTTTGTAAAACAAATATAAAAAAAGTTTTATATGGATGATTTAAATATATATGTGGTGTATAATAAAAAAATATAACACTATAGCCAGATTAAGGGGTTAAAATAAATGTATACATAGTATAAAGTGCATACAAACACATGTACAGCCCAGAAGATCTACTGATAATGTTATACTGAATATAAATGAAAAAAGTAAATAAAATTGTAGTAATAATGTAATTCATCCATTCATTTTTTCTGCTTAACCCACAATCTGGGCACAATGACTGGAAAATCCCTAGAAAAGGCGCTAATCTATCAGAGGGCACACACACATTCATGGCCACTTTAGAGAAATCAAACAACCTGTAGCAACCAGAGCACCCGCGTGAACTTGTGAAGAACATGCAAACTCCACACAGAAATTTCCCAAGTCACCCCACTCAGGGATCAAACCGAGGCTTTTCTTGCTGTGAGGCAACTTAATACATGTTTTGCCACTTAAGGATGTCAGTAATTCTGGAATAAATCAAAACTAATTAACCTACATAAATATGAGTCGGAATCAAACCAGGGTCCTTCTTGTTTTGAGGTGACAGCACTACCCACTGCTCCACCATGTCGCCATACTGAACATGTGATATTTTTAGACCAATAGAGTAGTTGTTGTGTATTTGTTCTTATTCAAATGAACATACACGACTTCCTTTTTACAACCTGTATTTGATACAGATTAAATGCAGATACAGGACTTAAAACAGGACTTATTTCAAGTGATGCTTACAAGTCTTTTCTTTTTGTTGAGCTAATGTCCAACTGACCATGTCTAGATGTAATGTTAAAGATGACAATAATAAAGGGAATGACATTTAGCTTGTTAGACCTGAATATGTATTCAAAAATACTCCCACCATGTTAATGAACCTAAAAATAGTAAAGTGCCAGTTTATATAAATGAGTCTCGCATGTTCAAATCATGAACTCATGTGCCTTTTTAAATTATTGTTGAGTGTATACGATTAAAAATATGCAACCTTGATCAAATAACAGGATATTACTGTTTAATTTGATTTGATGTAGCATAACTGACAAATATGCCATACAATTCGATTAAAAGATTAAAACACTTATAGATTAAATACACCCAAGAATCACTGCATTACAACCCGTGGCTAATATCAGGTTGGTCCACTTTTTAGATTCCAGCACATAGACGTCAGAGAACAGGCTCCACAAGGTGGCAAACATTCTCCATACACAAGTTGACATATGCTTAGTGCAGCAGCTCTGCCAGTTCACCTTGCGGATTTGACACTTGACACACAGATCAGCAACTCATGGTGCCCACTGAGTGACAATAAGTTTGATGTTATACCTGCTAGGTGTTCCTAATCTATCTATTCAGCTGGGGTTAATCAAGTATTAAAAATTTACACATGCTTTATTAACTGTATGTTAATTGCCAGAAAAAATTAGACTAGAGTGTTCTTGAGGTAACCTGAGGTCTTTCAGGAAACTTTAAATCACATAGACCGTATTTAGTGTATTTATGTTGTACACCGAGTACACTGTAAATCAAAAATAATCAAAATAGTACACAATGACTATATTTTCTTGTTCCTGTTTCCTGTAGCTCTCTCAGCTCATTTTCGGGTGTGCGAACCCTACACTGACCACAAAGGCCGCTATCATTTTGGATTCCACTGTCCTCGTCTGTCAGACAACAAGACCTACATGTTCTGCTGTTACCACAACAACACTGCATTTAAGTACTGCTGCAATGACACTGAGTTTCAGACCATCATGCAGGTCAACCTCACCACCACTCTGGATGGGTTTTCACACAAGTGAGTCAGAAGAACTTCTTATCTTGTTTACTTCTTACTAGCCACATGTTTATTTGGGTACTATACAGTATTCAAGAGTTATCTGATCAAAATATGTGTATTTCTCTAACAAAGGCATCCATTTAAATGAGAATTTATATTATGAATTCCTTGAAATCAGCATTACCAGAAAAAGCCATTTTAATATTAATATAAGGATGAGCCAAAATGACCTGAACTTAATATATTGTACAAGGATGCTATCTTCCCAGTCACAGCTGTATAGCATTGAACATGTTATATTAGTTATTTTGAGACTGTGGTGCAAGAAATGACTATCACATTTGTGATTTGCACCAAAGATGAGAAGCATTCAGTGATTAGTTTTTTTACTTATCTGAGAGTATGACATTTTGTGCAGATATTTATAGAATACCATGAGCACAGTATAGAGAAAGGGTTTCGAATCATTTTTATTGAAGGAATATAAAAGTTTGCTTACAGATGGCCAATGCGTATTTAAAAGCAGAAAAAATATGTATTTGTCTTTTCTTTTAAATAAAACAAACAGCCAAAACACGAAAATGAATTAAATTATCTTTGTATAAACTAAAATTGGATGATGCATTTTCAGTTACATTAATCTGTAAACTGTCTCTGCATTGCTTGTCGGGTGCACAGCGTTGTTATGATCTTCCCGCTGAGAACGCAGCAAATACCAAGGGCTCCAGATGGATGGTGGAGAAAGTAACTGACATTTAGATTGCATGAGGCATAGATAGAGGGATTATCAGTCTGGCACCAACCCATGCTGCCTACGCGGACAGGAGAAAAAGATTATGTGATAAACTGATAGAAAGACTTTTTTTCTGTCTTTGGAGCTGCATCTCATTTCCTATGCAGTTTTTAACCCTTTAAATGGATCTGAAATGGACAATGTCAAGTATCTGAATACTTATACTCATCTGAATTAAGCAATTCTGCCCTCTTTCACTCTTCAACCAATACAGTTATTATCATAGTTTTGCAAGGCTGTTGTTCTTGTCTCCCACTCAGTATGTCTTCTTTACTAATAGTCATGACAGACTATGCTCACCTACTGTGCACTCAGGCATTAGAAAAGCATTGTGTGAGGAAAGGAAACCTGGTGTGAAGCCATTTCATTCACATTTGCAGACAGCAGGACAAAGCCAGTGATATTTATCATTGCCCTTGGGTTAAAATTGGTTAGGAATTCCCAGCTATTCACAATCAGCTCAGGAACGGAACAAGCTTATGCAATAGTAATGTGATCTGTGAAGAGATGCTTTTATCTACAGACTGGTATGTAATTTTTTGAAGATTTTTTTACAAGGACCTGAAAGTGCTTCTAAATCTAATATGTTATTTTCTCACTGTTTTCTCATTTGTCCTGTCTGTAATTTAATGTTACATACATATACTATTATTTTATGCTTTTTTAAATTCAAAGATACAGCATCATGGGGTCAGCCATGGCTTGATGCATGGGGTAAAAGGCTGAGGACCAAAAGATCGCTGTTTCGAAACCCACTCTAGACAAGTCATGGCTGAAGTGCCATTAAGCAAGGCACCCAACCCCCAACTGCTTCCCGTGCGCCTCAATGGGGGCAACAGAGTGCTTCAGGTGTTTAGCCCTGGATCTGTTAAATGCAGAGAAAGAATTTCCCTACAGGGATCAATAAAGTCTCAATTATCATTGTCATTATTATTATACATTAAATATCATTCCCAATTAAAACAAGAAAATATGATCTCAATGATGAGCTTGAAACACGTGTGGTTTTAATCACCAATAGCTAGATACAGATATTGATGCAATGTTTTTTGCATCGACTTAAATAGTCACAATTTGCAATATTTGAATATTTGTTGAAATTAAATTCTATTAGCCCATGCATAGGTTGCTCTTTAAATGGTAAACATGCCCTCAGTGGTCAGGCATAAGAATACCATCAGGCATAACAAGTAGATTGTTAGTACTTGTGTACATTTTATTCATACAAGAAGATCTAAATCCAAAATTTTTATTCATTCATACCTTTACTCGAATTCTGCATATATAATCTATTTTAGATAATGTCCTTTGCTACAGGCGCTTGAAACTAAACCTGAATTAAACATTATTGAGTAAAATGTGTCTGTTGCTGTGGATCCAGGGTTTCTCACAGCCGATGGGCTAAAAATGATAATGTTCACAATTGTAAATCATCTTTTCTGCAAGTTCTGATCACTCCAAATGTTACACCAACTGGGATTTGGCAAGATCACAGTTTATCAAAGCCAAGAATATCTCTACAAAAGTATACCGTATATTTCTGCAAGCTACTAAAATAAGTAAAGAAAAATAATCAAATCCCTCGTTACACAGACAACACATTTTAAACCAGGCTTGAGACATAATTGTCCTTATTCAGATTGATAAAAAACTTTTTTAATCTTGAAGGAAACAGTTATTTCAGCAGCAAGAACATTATTCATTACTATTAAATACAGACACCCTTGTCATTTATCTTATATCCTCTGTGTGTTTTCCCTCAGTAATTACACTGCACTGATTGGTGTATGGATCTATGGCTTCTTCGTCATGGTACTGCTGGCAGTGGACTTCCTCTATTACTCTGCCATAAATTATGATGTGTTCAGGGTGTACCTGGAAAAGTGGGGACTCGGAGGCCGTTGGCTGAAGCAAGCTCGCATTCAGTGGCAAAGACCAGAGCAGGAAGAGAATCAAGGGCAGATTTTTCACCCTGGAGCTCCAACAGGATTTTCACAGTACCAACAACCACACTATCATTCTCAGCCCAGACACAGCCTAAAAGCAGAAGCCCAGAGTCCCACACACACTGCACAAAACACACCAATGGCCTGGTGAGTACCAAAACTTTTGACTGTACACTACTTTTAAGTCAAGCTGTCTAGAAGGTTTGTCATCTGCCTTGGAATGATGGTGAGCAAATAATTTAATCTATTACAAAAATTACAGTTGTAATAGTATTGCAGCTATTACTGTTGTGACAGTGTTATGGCGATGTTTAAAAGAAGTGTTGGTTTTATTAAACTGTTCTTAAAAATGAACAGGCAATAGTCAAAAGGTAAAACTAAATTCCAGAAATTGTATCAATCACAGAAACAAAGACTATGAGGTAAAGTCCTTATACTGCACTTAGTAGCGTGTAGAAATTTGGCAGATGCTCTCATATTTACAGTATAACGCATTTGACATTACTCCTAAGGGAGAAAAAATTGCACAGGTTCGAAGATGAGCGATTGGGAAGAAAAAGAAATGCAAGAAAGCGAAAAAGTATTTTACTGCGGA
Organism: Xyliphius kryptos; assembly: GCA_025769995.1. Classification (NCBI taxonomy): domain Eukaryota; kingdom Metazoa; phylum Chordata; class Actinopteri; order Siluriformes; family Aspredinidae; genus Xyliphius; species Xyliphius kryptos. The sequence goes on along the minus strand of JAOUQT010000009.1, from coordinate 1,351,988 downwards.
CAAAAGAAAAGGATATTTATAAATATACTGCATATGTTTATAAAGGCAGGAGAATTATATGAATTAACGATATGTAATAGGGCCCTGGTCTCGATAGCTAACCACTAGTCCCTGCACAGTGAAACTTTACCTCACATCTATAAAAACTCTGTCTTAGATCAAGTTAACTGGAACAATTATATTTATATGTTAAAAAAAAGTTTTATACCAAACAATTAAACAAAACAAAAATAAATAAACCCCTAAGTTTTGGTTGTGTACTCTGCTGTGTTTTTGGAGTGATGTGTGTAACATGAATCTAATCTCTATTACTTCATCCTTGCCGAGACACTGGTACCCTATTTGTTGCTTACTCGTTGAGAACAATAAACTTGAGCACAAGTTTAAGTGCAGTTTAAGCACACACTGCTTCACTGAAAACAATATGAATAAAACAAATTTTCAATGTGTGAGTCTCGCTTGTCAGTATCCAGTTCTTCAGCTTTTTTGTCTTCCTATGCCCTGCATGGGCTCTCAGTCCTCAGCCAGTAAAGTTACATACGACTATGGTTGTTCTGAAGAAAAAATGTGTTCGGTGACATACCAACAGGCTCTCCTCCATGGTGTATTTGTGAAACTGGGCTTCTTTTTTGTCCAGCTTCCCCAGCCAAATTAAAAAACCTATGAGCCCACTGTTGATGTTTCTCAATTGTCTAGAAAGACAAATTGTCTCTAAAGACTCGTTTAATTGCTTGTAGCAATGAATGTCTTTTCACTCTTTGGGGAGGTCTAACTAACAGTCCATCAACAAATATTTGTATTTTGGCTTCCTTACGCAACCTTTAACCAGTGTCTTCAATTCACCTAGCATGCATGTCTTTAGATATGGGCGAAAACTCACATTCCTCTGCATCCCAAAAGTGCAATTGGATTGAGATCTGGTAACTGTGGAGGCCACTGGAGTACAGTGAACTTATTGGCACTTATTGAGATTATAGGAGCTTTGTGTCATAGTGCATGATCCTGCTGGAAGTAGTCATCAGAAGATGGCTACACTCTGTTCGGGATGGACATGCTTAGCAACCAACACCTATGCCACATTTAAAGTCGGTTTACTCTGTTTGCACTTCAGCAAATTGTGTTACCCACCTCTAGATGTTTAAATGCATTGAGTAGCATTCATGTGATTGGCTGATTACATATTTGTGTTAACATGCATTTAAACAGGTATACCTAATAGAAGAGGCCTGTGAGTGTATAAGCCGATATTTAAATGGTTAAATCAACATAATTGGCATGTACTGTATGTTTATAATTCTGTATCATTGTAGGAGGAACATAAGATTATACATACAACTAAAATATGACATAGAGATATTATATTCTTGATATTCTCATTTATTATTCAATTTAATTTAGTCACCATTAAAGTTTAAATGTCAATTTTATTAAAACTAAGAATATTTTATATAATACTAATATAAAAAAATATAAAATGAATATAAATTCGTATAATATACCTAGAGGCAGCCTTGATAGCTCAGTTGGTATAGCATCTGTTGCTGGAAGACGCCACTAGTAACAATGGTTTGACTTCCTGGGGCTGCAACAGCTGACAAGAGATTGTATTTCTCAATCAGAATAATCCTATCCCACAGAGTACATCTGAGCAGCCAAAGACAAAGTCAAGATGGCATATGTCATACTACTCACGCTACTCTGGAGGTTATCCATTGTCATTGTTACCTTCCCTAGCGCAGGGCAGAGATTGCACTCATGAGACTTTTCTGTCATTGTTCTCAAAAGGCATCAAATGTTTATCAGCATATAAGTTTGAATAAAATTGTCTGCTTAAGGTCATTGGAGATGGCCACCCGCTCTTCTGGGACCATTAGGGAAATTAATAGAGCTGGCCCCCAACCCTGAAGAAACCATTTGCTGATAGGGGTCAAGACTTCTAAGAAAGGTCACTGACAAAAATATAACTGCAAGGCTTATTTCATTGTTTATAATACACTTGGGGATTAAAGCAAGCAGCATAGATAGACCAGACGATGCTAAGCCAATGAAATGTTTATATACTGGCAAGCCAATTCCCTTCTTTTTCCAGTATGGGTATGGCATGGGAAAGAGCTAGAAATAGCGATACATGGCAAGTGTTATGTGTACTGCATCATTGGGATAGTAGCAGTCAACCCTAGGGAATGTACACAGGAAGCAGGATTATTTAACCTTTTATTAGTTGTGCTGTGTTTCATCAGCCTGCTACTTGTACTGTATGGATTAATATTAAAAGTGTATGGTTGTTGTTGGTGGTGAAACCTACCTCAACATATTTTCAGAATCCGTCATAGAGTTGTACTAATTCATTAATATTAGATAATTGTGTAACTGTAATTCTATTGACTTCTACGCAGATTCTTTTTTGTTTGCCTGTGCGTGCATGCCAAAATCATGCAGCAAAGCAAAGAGAGCAGATGTGTCTACCTCGAACAAGGGTGTAGAGTTGCAAATGACAAGCTGTGTGTTTTTTATGGTTGCCTTCAACATGAGATGAATGCATTAATTATCTAAAAAAAATCACTCCATTATTTGTCGGTGCAGAATTAGGGAGATTGGTGATCCTTTTTTTCCATCTTTACTTCTGAGAGCTGCTGCCACTCCAAGATGCTCTTTTTATACCCAGTCATGTTAATCACCTTTCGCCAATTAGTCTGCCAGCTGTTCCTTTTCTGTACCTTTAACTTTTCCATCCACTTATTGACCCGTCCCAACTTTTTTGAGATTTGTTGCTGTCCCAGAATTTTAAATGAGCCAATTTTTGGCATGAAAAATTTAAAATGTCTCACTTTTGACATTTTATATGTGGTCTATGTTCTATTGTGAATACAATATCAGTTTTTGTAAATTATTGCATTCCATTTACAGTTTGTACTTTGTCCCAGCTTTATTGGAATTGGGTTTGTACTTTAATACTAATTATATCTGAGCACTCAAGATTTTTGAGGAAAGCTATATTATGGTATAAAAATGGGTGTTCAGTCATTTTGCTCCTATTGTCATACAATGGCTTTAGAAGAAAGCGATGATCACCCTGTTTTTACATGCGGAGACAGCAATGATGTCGATTTTGTGGTAGAGCAGGAAAGGATGTGCAGCATGTCAGTGTGATTAGAGATAGAAACGAAAATGAAATGACAGGTGAGAAGAGGGTAAGGGAAAGATGGCAGGAGTATTTTGAGGAGCTGATGAAAGAAGAGAATGACAGTGAATGAAGAGTGGGAGGCATAGAAATAGTGGAACAAGATATAGTAAAGATTAGCAAGGATGAAGAAAGAAAAGCTTTTAAAAGGATGAAGAAGTTTAAAGAAGTCAGACCTGATGACATGCCGGTAAAGGTATGGAAATGTATAAGAGAGATGGGATTGTTGTTTTTGACTAGATTATTTAATGGGAAGTTTGAGAGTGAATTAAGGCCTGTAGAGGTTTATAAGAACAAGGGTGTGGAGTTGTAGCAATTACAGGGGCATAAAGTTAAGTCACACAATGAAGATTTGGGAAAGAGTTGTTGAAGCTAGGCTTAGACAATCAGTGGCAGTATGGTTCCATGCTAAGAAAGAGCAACACATGCGATTTTTGCTTTGAGAATGCCGATGGAGAAGTATAGAGAAGGTCAGAAAGAG
>JAOUQT010000009.1:1283547-1297419 GCA_025769995.1 Xyliphius kryptos | reverse complement strand
CCTCTCTGATAGATAGCCTGTTTTTCCCCTGCTTCGCTTATTGATCCTGGGTTCGTAGCCGCGCCCCCCCCCCCCCACTCCTGCACCACCCCCAAAACTACACAGCGCACTGCGCTGGGAATTTAACAGATCATATTCACGCACGCGCACGGCGTGTTGCAATCGACGTGCTACTGAAGACCTTCCTGTGATTGATCCTTGAAGCTCGGGTGTAGAGGGAGGCGGCGTGCGGATGACGAGGGGGTAATAAGGTGTTTAACTACGACGGCAGAACCTTAGAACGACGACGCGGCGTGAAGACCACTGGTGTTTGTTTTGTCATTACAAATACAGATGGACTTTGTTGCTACTCTGTCCACTCAGGACCATGGACAGAGCAGGTATCATTAAGGTGGTGGATCCCGATCGCGATATACACTGAGTATCGATATATCGCTCAAGCCCAGTGACACACACTGCTGATGACATCATAGCGCTCATTCTGTCTCATCTCCTGTTTTTAGTTTTATTGCTGTAATTAAATGCACTTTAATTCTTCACACACAATCAGACTTCTGTCTATTTTTGAGTTTAATATCCAGTTGTTTTTTTTTTGTTCTCAGCAGTTTGCACAAATTGCACATTTGACACTCACACGGCGAGAACGCCGTCGTCTGTCCCTTTGTGCCGGGACTCGCCGTCGTTCCTCAGCCGATTACAGCTTATGTCCTCCGGTTCTTATTAAATATCCTGAAAGCGGGTTGAAACCAATTTGGTTTATATTTATCAGTTTAATTAAAATTGCATAACAAGGCACTTAAATGTTACTCGCAGTCTGGATTTGGAAAGAAAAAAAGCCAGTGAGAGGGAAGGAGAAGATGGCACTCCGACGCCAGGTTCTGATTTATTCATCAGGTTCTGTTAATCGTCGTGCGACCATGAGAGTAAATAAGGGCCTGTTTGTCGTTGTGTAGAAGTCTGTATTTGGAGGGAGACAGAGTGTCGTCCCGTTGGTCCAGGATTCGGGGTTTGGATTATTAAATGGAGACGTCGCCGCATTCGCACAGTGGACATTGTCAACGGGACGCGTTCTGACAAATGATGCTGTCACTCTGTCACGGTCTCCGCAAGATGTTTATCACGACTCCACAAGGGGGCTCCTACAATAAACTTCTAACGCTCCATAAGGCTGATCTCAGGCCGCAGTGCGTCTGTGTTCATTACAGAACCACAACTGTGAAAAACAGCAAAACAATCACCAAAACATTCACACAAAACCGTTAAGGAAACACAATTTACATCGTTTTACCGGTGAATTGTGTTTTTTTGAAAACAAACTTGCATTAAATGACATTATAAATGATTACTAGACAGTCTCCTGAGTATCAGCTGATCATTTTTGAGACGGTTTGATTTTGAAAAGTGCACATTTTTCTTGTTTTGTTGACATTTTGTATTGACAAAGTTGTGTATGAGGTAGCAGTGCTGCAAACTACTGTAGATAAAAATATGTGCACGTTATTAGCAGTAAATCCATACAGCTGGAATCACGCCCCTATAGGGTTTGGAATCAAGCACTTAACATTTTGCCGTTTGCTTTAGAATAAAATTTTGGGATGTTCCGGAATGTTCAGCACCAACCTGTCTCCATGGAGACTATGAATTAATTAGAATTATGATGTATGGATAATTTGCATATCGCAACCTGTTTGATGGGAAAGGTTTAAGTAGACATATGGCCATTATAGCACCCCCTATAGACATAAGACCTCAGGGACTGATGCTGAATTTATTTTTTTTTATTAGAATTAATTAGAATTTTAATGTACAGAGTAATTTGTATAATAATGACGTCCAGATATCGGTCCCTCCTCACTGATGATCATTTAAAATCCTGCTTGAGAATTGGCATCAGCGGCATCAGCAGCTACTGTTCAGACTCCTCCCACCTGGCTGACAGCATTGTAATAATATCAACATGATGTTTGTTAAATATTAAAGCTTTAACAAAAAAATTCTGGTAGATTAGGATGAAAAAGTAAACTTTAGACCAGAAGATTGTGGACACGACCTTTGTGTTAGTCGACCTTCATGTTAAACATTATTGATCGTATCTTTTGTAGCTGTAGGCGGGGTCGGAGCACAGGGCTGTCAGTGTGGGATTTGGACCCACAACATTGAGATTGGCAGCCAAACACCCCAAACACTGAGCTAACACAATATTATATTATTATCTGATCACGTGTGTCTGCTTTACTGTCGTTTCCAAATCTGTTGTTTCTCCAGCGTTTTGTTTCAATCTCGTGCGTGCGTGTGTGTGTGTGTGTGTGTGTGTGTGTGTGTGTGTGTGTGTGTGTGTTAAAGATGCTGATAATGATTCCATGATTCTGCTGCAGATTCATCAACACATTACAAAGCAATGAACCGCAACACAACCGCTGTTCTTTAAAGGTTATTCACTGAACCTTCTAAAGCAGCGTTTCTCAGAAGGTTGGACATGTTCGGGGCGAGTCGCGGACGGCTTGTGAAAAATAAATACAGTGGAACGTCTGTCTTCATTGATTTGGATATCACTGGACTCGTTGTTTATCGATTTTCAAACAAACTGTTCTGTTAAACGTTTATTAAGTTTGTGTGGAAGAGCCAGCGTCTTGTTCTTCCATCCATCCATCATCTTCCACTTAATCTTTTATGAGGGTCGCAGTGGGGTTCCCCATGCCCATCCAGGACAGGGTGCCAATCCATCGCTGGGCACACACTGACTCACACATCCACTCACACGATCACACACTATACAGGGCAATTTAGAACATTCATTTTACCTTGAATCCATGTTTTTGGACTGTGGGAGAAATCCGGAAAACCCGGAGAAAACCCATGCGGACACAGGGAGGGCATGAAAACTCCACCCGGATTGGGATTCGAACCAGGAACCCCCAGCGCTGAGAGGAGAACATGCTAACCTGTAAGTCACCGTGCCGCACAGCTTATTTTTTCTTCTCGCACAGTCATGTAAAACCTTTCTCATTCCGCAGCTTTTAACGTACAATGTTGAAATTTGCCAGTATGGTAGAACCCATAGCCTCCTGGGTTGCGTGTGCTTTTTGGAGCAATATGGCGGACAGTTATTTTGCCACGCCCCTTTTTTCAGAGCCTTTTTTCCCCATAGGAACCCATTGAAGATGGATCAAAGAATGGTACTGTCTCACATCTGCGTCTTTGTGTTTTTGTTTTCTCGATGGAAAGCACACACACACACACACACACACACACACACACACACACACAGTTCGATTGAGCGTAGCTTGTGCAAGACAAACTTCTGTGGGAATTTCTGTGACAACAACGTGTTTTCTAATCTAATTTAATCTAATGTAAATCAACGAAGCTAAACGGAACGCGGCAGATGGAACAGATCTGACTCTTTATGTAACGCTGGTTAAAAAATAGAGGAGGAAATGCAGTCACTTAATTTGCGTCTGTCTGTAGATTATGTGTGTGTGTGTGTGTGTGTGTGTGTATATGTTTGAAATTCACTAAAGTCAAAAGAGAGTAAACAGAGCCCAAAGAGGCATCTGCTACCATCTGTGACCAGAGCAATTATTCACTCATTCTGCACCAAATCCATGAGGCGAGAGTCAGACCCAGGTGTTTCCTCCGCTTGGCATCGACCCCGAGGAAACAACACGCACACAACAACTTTCACATTCAGCTCCAGTTCCATCCCAGCGCAGTTCAACATGTTCCTCTTTCATGTTCTAAAGCCTCTCCGCCTGTGTTCTCCATATTCGGAACGTCATACGATACGCGGATCGGATCACCCAGAGAAACGGCTATTTATTACTCGCTTTGCGCTGCAGTGTAATGAAGTAACACATGACTCTTTGGAGTGATGATCATGTGACCCTGCTGCTGGAACGGCGTGTGTATGTTCTCCGTGTATTCACAGTTTTTGTTGTGCTGAACTGTAATGACGCAGATTTGCACAAACATAGCAGACAGGGTGGCACGGTGGCTTAGTGGTTAGCATGTTCTCCTCTCAGTGCTGGGGATTCCCGGTTCAAATCCCAATCTGGGTGAAATTTCCATGTCCTCCCCGCTTCTGCGTGGGTTTCCTCCCACAGTCCAAAAACATGGATTCCAGGTAAATGGAATGCGCTAAATTGCCCCATATAATGTGTATGGGGATGTGTGAGTGAGTGTGTGCCCAGTGATGGATTGGCGCCCTGTCCTGAGTGTATCTGCCCAGCGCCCGAGATGTTCTCCCCTGGATGGGCATGGAGAACCCCACCGCGACCCGAGTAGAGGAATAAGTGGAAGATGATGGATGGATGGAGTAGCAGACAAAACTGAATGGAAAAATCAAGCTTTTTTTTGCTGTGTTGCGGTCTGCTTTGAAATTTTCAGATGTTTCGGAATGTTCAGCAATCAACCCGTCTCCATGGAGACTATAAATTAATTAAAATTAAAATGTATGAACTGATTTGCATATCGCAGCCTGAGTGAAAGGTAAGGTTCATTAGACATATAGCCGCTATAGAACCCCCTATAGACCAAATTTGATTGGCCTCCCCAGGGACTGCTGCTGAACATTTGGGCGTAAAGTTGTAGAATTTTTGAGTGAAGCGCTTTTGAGTTTTATCTTTTTCATTGAATGATTAATTAGTTAGAATTTTGACGTACGGTTTAATTTGTATGTAGCAGACTGACGGAATCAAAACGTGCAAGTTTTTTTTGAAGAATTATTGAAGAGCACACGTTACCAAACACAAACACAGGGGGGTTGACTTTTGGTTGGCAAAAGTAAATTATGTTCATTTGCAAAAATGAAAGTGGGTGTAGCTTATGGGTCCAAATTGCAAAGTTGTGTCTGGAAAAAATGTGTGTAGGCTGCCTGTATCGTGTAGGACTTACTTGGCTACCGACGCATTTTACCCGAAAAAAATCTTAATAAGAATAATAACATGAAAAATCTAAGCACCAACAAAAGGTTTAAAATGATAAGAACCGGATAACGACCCAAACGGAGAGGTAAAAAGCAGAGATGTGTCTGTGTGAAGGTGTGTGTGAGCTTGTGTTTGTGTGTCTGCCTTGTGAGGGGTTGGGGACTGGTCCAGGGTGTTCCCCAAACGAGACAAATAATAATAACGAATGTGGAAGATGGAGGGTTGTGTTAATGTTGAAGCTCCATGTTGTTCACTGTGGGTTTAGGTGCTGTAGTGTTTACTTGGGGAAGGGGGGGGGGGGGTCTGGACGTTCTCTCAGCAGCTGATGAACAGAGCCAACATCTCCCACGTCTGTAGACTCATCTGACTGCTGTACGTGTGGGCGGATGTTCTGTAGCTCACAGAGAGCAGGTTTTAAGGAAAGTCTTTTTAAAAACCTCAGGTTTTTTCCCATCACTCGTTATTTCAGATCCACCGAAAATACATGTCCACCTGTTTGTAATCCCAAAGACACCTCGTCATACGGAGGCGTATTAAATGGGCAGATGGATGCTGAGGATAGAGTCGCCAGGCTCTGAGGAGGAGACTCAGGATGGGGTACGGTTCTCCAGAGCTGCTCTGAAAATGATCACCACTTAAAGGAGAACGAGCTCAGACGATTAGGGAAAGCGGGCTGCACGGTTCACTGTGTTTCTGTACTTCAGACCAGCAGAATGGCGACTTACTGCACGCCATCCTCTTCCTGTTCTTGCAGCAGCACGGTCCGTACTGCGTAGGATCTATACCACATTTGTTCCGGTACCACAATCAGGTCCGTGTGCCGACACGCAGTATCACGGTTGTGTCACCCGTTGTGATCGACACAAAAACCCCCGAAAACTCACCTGCACCTGGTGATACCGGTCACAATTACAGCTTTGAGAATTTTATAAGACTTAATATAGCAATGCGGTACGAGAGGTCGGAATTATTGTGAATTATTGTGAACTTCGAGTGCCTTATTGCTTTTATAAAATGGTGACAAACATGCTACAATAAAAAAAATGGGTTTGAATCATGAATATGTTTATTGAAAGCAAAATTGTTAATAATCTGGTGTTCCATGACGTAATCCGGTCCGTTTTTTAAAGTGATCGCTGAGTAACAAGTTTCTGGTTTCTCTAACAATCAAAAACTGACATCTAGTGGCCAAATTACAGAACACAGTGTATAAACAGGTTTAGTGCTCGTTGGGAATCGGCTCGTTGTTTATATTAAACTGTATTTTCTATAATGTACTCTATCGATACGGATGTGAAGCCCTCAGAGGGGCGTGTTATTGTCAGTTATGTCACGGCCGGACAAACGGCTCAGCCAATCAGATTTAAGGACCAGAACTACCGGTTTATAATAAAAAACTAGTGGAATACCTGTACCGCACTATGGTGGTGAACTCCAGGTGTTGCGTTCAATGGCGATAGGGAACGAACAATCAAACGTGGGAACGCAAGATACCGATTTTCCAAAGAAATGGTAGGGAATTACGGTGCCAAGTTTCAGCCTTGTAGGTACTTGGGAAGTGTGAGAATTAGTGATGAGTCAGTGAGGGCTTTGGCGTTTATAGGTATGGATGTATATCAGCAGCTGTGTAACTACTCACACCAAACTGTCTGGTGCCAACAACCATGCCACTATTAAAAAGAGCTGAGATGCTGATGTTGGACAGGAGAGTTTTTATTCTAGTTTGTCCCGCAGATGAGGGATGGGATTGAGGTCAAAGCTCTATGTGGGTTAGTTAACGCCGTGCCGAAAAGGGGCCTTCCCTAAATTCTGTATCAGTGGAACTAATTAAAGTCCCAGAGTTCGGTGATCAAGAGGATCTTTAGTCTGTGGGTTCTACCCGTCTCACATCTCTCCACTGTGTTTTATAAACCTCGTTTTATAAACGCCCTGATCCACGCTCCAGAATGCACTGTTAACCAGTGAGGGGGTGGTGGGGGTGGATGTGTGTACAGTCAGGGCTGTTCTCAATATCGTTATTTATAGACCCTTGTTGGAGAGAGAGTTTGTTTTAGCCGTTCTAACCTGCGCCGTGGTTTTCTGTAGAACATTCGGTTCACACTTCACGTTCTCACGTCTCTCCATGTACAACAGTCTTCCAGGAGATCCTTCAGATCCTAAATGGGTTCCTTCTACTCTGTCGATTAACAGGCAACTGTTCCTGTAGATACACACGAACCATCTTCTGCTTCCACCTAAAATAATTATGACATCACTTGGGACATCACCAATCTTTTATCAGTAGTCCTTTATTTATAATGACGTCAGATGGTGCACCATTAGGACCCTTTATGTTGTTAGATACGACAGCGCGGCGTTATTGGGAATAAACCACAGACGTGTTGTTAGGAAAAAAGATGGCATTTATTTATGCTTTTAAACTCTCTCACCGCCAACAAATGCAAGACCCCACCAGTGTCACATCAGGGTCTTACTGAGGTCCTACGAAGCTAAAACTTGGCGGCGTGAGTACCTACCATGTCCATGGAAAAAACGAATGGGTTCTCGCTTTCCTACATTCGATTGTTCGTTCCCTATCGCCATCTAATGCAATCTAATGGATTGGCGTCTTGGCGAGTACCTACAAACCTGAAGCTTGTGCATGGACACCGTGGTCAGATTTTTACTCGCCCCAAACCTCACTCTGTAATAATACCTTCATTTGTAATATATAAACTCCAAACGCCATCACTCATCAAAAACAACTGCGTTTAAATGTTTACATTGTTCTCCACTGTAGTGCAGCGTGGGTAATCCACTACTTAAAAGGTTTGATTAATAAATGCGTTAATTGAATGCAAAATCGTTAATAAACTGGTCCCGGAACGCCGATCGCTGAATAACAGGTTTCCGGTTTCTCTAACAATCAAACACTGCCATTTAGTGGCCAAATTACAGAATGCAGTTTATAAAAAAAATGTATCACGCATATGATACGAATGTGAAGCGCTCCGAGGTGTGTGTTATTGTCAATAATGTCACGGCAGGAGAAATGGATCAGCCAATCAGATTTAAGAAGCGTAACTTCCTGTTTTAGCATGATGGAGGGCGGGATATTAAAATGTCGTACTGAGCTTAACTCCACCTTTCTGTCGTTCACAGGATTACACCCTGACCATGTATTTCCAGCAAGCCTGGCGTGACAAACGGCTGTCGTACTCGGAGATCCCGCTGAACCTGACGCTGGATAACCGCGTGGCCGATCAGCTTTGGGTTCCTGACACGTACTTCCTCAACGACAAGAAGTCCTTCGTTCACGGGGTCACGGTCAAGAACCGCATGATTCGCCTCCACCCTGACGGCACCGTTCTCTATGGATTGAGGTGTGTGTGTGTTTTTTGGTCTCTTCATCATCCCTATCGAACCGACGCGTGCCGGATCGATACCCGTACACCCTCCTGTGATTCATCTCATAATTCAGGTTCCAGTTTGTAAAGCACCCTGGAGACGCCTCTCTTACCCCTCCACCTTCATGCCACACGTTTCATCCTCTGTCTCTCTGTGTCATACATTTTAATGCCGCTGTGTTGCGGGATATATTTAGCCGTGTGAGCTTATTGTAGCTAATTCCAGCAGCCGCCGCTTCAGCCGACGGACAGACAGACAGATAGACAGACAGACCGACAGACCGACAGACGTCCTCAAACGTTCCCACATCTGCAGTGCACCATCATTCTGTAGTCGCTGTGATGCGCAAATCAATAAAGGTAGTTCTGAACTCTGTGCTAGTCAGTTACATAAGCTAACACGTAGTTTTACATAACGAGGAGCAGGGATAGGACGGGGCGCACCGGAGGCGACAGTGGAGAGCCTGGGAGTAGACTTGAGTGAGCAGAGGGACTCAGGCTGGGCAGCGTGCGGGAGTCTCTGCAGGAGAATGAGCTCCTGAATAAATCTTTATGTGCATGATGGAACCGGTTCCGTTCCGCAGTGTGAGGGTGCATACCAATGACTTCAGTCCCGACTCCTCGGCTCTGATATCGATGTTCTGCTGCGGTACATTAACGGGCCACCTTCCTGAGGATCTACAGAAACGCAGGAACCACCCAAGAAAATGGGAACATGAGGAGAACATGCACTATTCATTACTCCTACGAGAGCTTTCTGACGTTACATTAGAGGTTAGTCTTCGCTTCTGCAGCCGTAACAGATGTTTCTCTCTGGAAAGACTTTCTACAACATTTTGGAACATTTATGTTCATTCAGAGGAACATTGTGTTAAGTGCACTAGACCCATATATGGTTCTTCCTTATTTTACAGTAAAGGTACAACACCTATATATGGTTCTCCCTTGTAAGTGAAGGCACAAGACATATATAGGGTTCTCCTTTGTTTAAAGTGAAGGCACTAGACCCATATATGGTTCTCCTTTGTTTACAGTGAATGCACAAGACCCATATATGGTTCTCCTTTGTTAAAGTGAAGACACAAGAACTATATAGGGTTCTCCTTTGTTAAAGTGAAGACACAGGAACTATATAGGGTTCTCCTTTGTTAAAGGGAAGACACAAGAACTATATAGGGTTCTCCTTTGTTTAAAGTGAAGGCACTAGACCCATATATGGTTCTCCTTTGTTTACAGTGAAGGCAATAGACCCTTATATGGTTCTCCTTTGTTTACAGTGAAGGCACAAGACCTATATAGGGTTCTCCCGTGTAATTGAAAAGACAAGACCTCTATAGAGTTTTTCTTTGTTTAAAGTGAAGGCACAAGAACTATTTATGGTTCTCCTTTGTTTACATTGAAGATACAAGACCTATATAGGGTTCTCCCTTATTTTAAAGTGGAGGCACAAGACCTCTGAAGGGTTCCACTTTAGAAGTAAATGCATACCACCTACATAGTGTTCTCTCCTCATTAAAAAAAGTGAAGGCATTAGAGCTGTATACGGTTCTACATTAAATTCTAACAGAAGGTTTCTTAGCGTTCCTTCCACAGAGCTCACAACAGAACCCCGTTCCCCCGACAGCTCGTTCATTTTAAACATCTGGACGGCGGAACTGCGATTTGAAAGCGTCCGTGCACTTCTGTACCTCGGAATCCAAGAAGAAACAATTAACACGCTTCGTTGAACAGAATAATGGGTTTCAAACGTCAGAACTTTAAATAATAACCAATTAGCATTTATTTTCATTACATCACAGAAGGAGAGGCTGCTGGGAATAATCACCTCAGAATCAGTGATCAGTATTTAAAACTTAAGGCGTATGACGTTCTGTCCTTCAGGATCTTATTGATCTTTTATTGATCTCTCTGTTTCAGAGCGGGATTTTATTAAACAATCAGAACTTTATCACGAACCCTGCGCTCATTCCGGGTCGTTCCTCTCTCAGTTTTTGAAGGCTGGACGTGCCGTTCCACCTGATTTTTGCTTTTGTAACCTTTCTGTCAGCCGAGCGTTGATTCTCTGATCCGCGAGGCATTTCATCCGTCGCTCGCCAGACGTTATAGTGTGATGGACGAGAATTACAGATCAGCAGCTACAGAAATACTCAAACCAGCCGTCTGGTGCCAACAACCATGTCACTGAGGAAAGATTATATGGTGTGAGGTCAGGCACTGATATAACAAAGGAGTTGGGATAAGGTCATGACTAGAGTTTTATGAACTACTTAACAATTGTGATAAAGATTTTGAAATTTTAATTAGGACTATTTTCTTTCTTAAACCTGGAGTCGGGCCAATGGTGGTCATTGCCCAGAAGAGCCATGTTGGGATAGTCATGACCAAACTCACCCGGCTTTTAATGCAGTGGGCCACAAACACAAAAGGGTCTTCCAACCTTCAGCCTTTAGACTGCGAGCCCAACCCCCTCAGCACTGAGCTACACCCCCAAAAAAAAAAACAACGAAAGTGGTAAACCGAATTGCACCCTGTGTTTATTACATTAAAGAAGAATCACTTTCTGCAACCTGATTCACTGAATCATCTTCTATCTCATTCCACTTGTTCCAGACAGGGGGCGCCACATCGGATAATTTATTGAATTTTTTGTAATTAAAATTTAGTCAATTAATATTTTATTGAGTGGCACAGTGGCATAATGGTTAGCACGTTCTTCTCTCAGCGCTGGGGGTTCTCTGTTCAAATCCCGATCTGAGTGGAGTTTCCATGTCCTCCCCGTGTCCGCGTGCGTTCCTCCGTGTTCTCCGGTTTCCTCCCACAGTCTAAAAACATGGATTCCAGGTAAACTGACTGCTCTAAATTGCCCTGTATACTGGTGTTTGTTTGTGTGGCTGTGTTAGTGTGTCCAGCGATAGATTGGGGCCCTGTCCTGGGTGTATCTGACCAGCTCTCAGAATGATATGGGGGCATGGGGGACCCCTTTCTGCAACCTTTGTACAGGATTAAGCATTTGAATATTTCAAAATTGATATTGCAATACTTATGCCAGCTTCAGAGCTCCGTACTCTTTAATCTGTGTTTTCCTCTTTAACGCGTCACAGCCGTCGCTTTGTTCCCGCCGCCGTTCCTCTCACAACGGAGGAACAATGCAGACTCCCAGAACGGACTCATTATTAGTTGTGGTGAGTGTGTGGATGACGGGTGGAGGCGTAAACGCTCCGAGTGCTTTTGATTTGCCGACGCTGTTTACAAAGATTAGGAGTCGCTGGAGCGAGCGCACCTCTGTTTATAATGGGCACCGGTCCTTTTGTGTAACGTCCCATTTCGGTGCTATTAAGCCGGCCATCTTCTTTTGTTGTGGCTGAAAGGCAGCGGCGCGCGTGAGGAGGATGCGAGGAAGATGACGGTCAGCGCCTTCAGCGACCAAGAACACGGGGCAGGAATGAGGGCGTGAGGTGGTGGTGCATCAGCTCCGTCAGCAGCCGTTTGGTCCAATGGATGGTCCGAGAATTAGGATTTGGATCGGTGTCCATGGAAACCTGTGTTTGTTTGATAGAACATTACGATGTTTGATTAAAATAAATCTATAAATAAATGTATAAAGAGTTTGCTGAATGCGACGCTCGACCTCTGGGGCGCGCGCCAAGTCTATTTAGTAGCTGGCAGTGCTCAGTGAAACGCAGTGAGCCACCCAAAAATGGCAAATCAGCCGTATCGTGCGTCATGTGCCAGCGTCCACATTGATGTGTCAAAACAAACTATGCTAATGTGGCGTCACTGCGGACCGGCGCCTGCCCCGAGCGGCTGCGTCCCTTAGACCCGAGTCTCGATCTGTGCTAATTGCCACATGATCGCTCACTGTTTGGATACTTACTGACTGTTCGGCGGATCAGCCCCGTCGCGTTTGCACCGTGATGGAACGCCATGCTCAGCTCGCCCTCGTGATGTAACGCGAGGCCGGGGCCCTTTGTGCAGTGGAACAGACTTTATTAAACAAGGTCATTTTGAATAAAGGTGCACAGCGCGCCTCGGGCTGAACGCCGCACCTCGGGTGAACTCGGCCAGCGAGTGTTGGAATAGACTGCAGAGGGGCATGCTGGGAAAGAGGCACAGACGGAGAAAGGCATTTCGAGAGAGACTTTAAAAACCTTAACATTTTGTCATTTAGCAGACGCTTTTATTCATAGCGACTCACAAGTATCCAGACTTGGTTGGGGTCACAACACAGAGTTGGCCATATAGCCCCCCATGAAGTAATGAGGGGTTAGGGTCTTGCTCAAGGACCCACCTCCAGAAAACCTCCAGAAAGCTAAGAGATGAAGTTTGGGCTCCTTAAAGCCTCGTGGGTATAGAAGCCTGTCAGTAATGGTTGGGGTCACGACACAGAATTGGCCATATAGCCCCCCATGAAGCAACAAGGGGTAAGGGTCTCGCTCAAGGTCCCACCTCCAATACTCCCGAGTGTCACCACCATCTCATGCGGTAGGTGACAGGTGTTCTCCATTAAGGACCACAACGTAGCCATCATCCTTCTTTCCCTTCTTTTCCCAAAGGCCTCCACTGAGTCCAGTGAGCCCCCCAGGCCCCCCAGTGAGCCCCCCAGGACAGAACTCTCTTTCTATCTGCATCCGCCCCAGGCTGCACTCCCCCAGCAGACAACACCGTAGGAGATGGTGGAAGCCACCACAGTGTCGCTCCCAGCTTTTTGTCCATGGTACTACCGCAGCACAGCGGCTACGAGGATTACGGGATGGAACCTGGACTACTGTTGGACTTATATGGACACCTGATCTTTAAACTATCTGTACATGGCTGCCCTATACCGTTGATGCTGCTCAGTCGCTCAAGAAAGATGAGTTCCTCACTGGGCCTCGGTCGTCCCAAGGTTTCTTTTTAAAAAACAACAACATATGGGTCCACCGAACTTACCAATGTGGCTCCTCGGGCAAGACCCTTGACCCTTTTTGCTCCAGGGTTCTGTATCAACCCTGTGTTCTGACCCCAACCAAGTTGCAAATTCCATTTCCTGTGTGTTCACTAGCTTTTTGGAGGATGTTCTCCCGGCAACAGTCTACACATCTCTTGGTGATATCTCTGTATTCTTGATCGTCGCCATCAGATATGTATTCAACAATAACAGAGTCATCGGAGAACTTTTCAGTGTAGAGGGTAAGAAGAAAAGGGCCCAGGACCGTCCCCTGTGGATTAAAGGGACTAACAGAGTCAAGAGAACAATGAGAGTAGAACCATCGGATCTTGTTTATATACAGCACAGTGCTGAGACTTATCCCGGGGGCAGCAGCAGGGTGTTGATGAACTAGTACTGGCAGAAAAGGTGAATAACCAGTACTGACCTTGACTCCATCGTGCCTCCGAGCTGCCGCCGCCGAGAGCCGGAGGAACCCGAGGCGCGGGATACAAAGAGGCGGATGCAAATGAGAGATGAGGAATTATAGATAAAACAGCCGAAATGGTCACAGAGGACAATGGAGACGAGGGTGTCGTGGAGAAACAGGAGCGCAGGAGTAATATAAAGGATGGAGGAGAGAGAGAGTGATGGG
>JAOUQT010000009.1:1178081-1188887 GCA_025769995.1 Xyliphius kryptos | reverse complement strand
CACCAGCATCACGTAGTGACCTGGCCACTATCCTGCAAGAAGAATGGCTTAAAATCTCTCTGACCACTGTGCAAGACCTGTATGTGTCATTCCCAAGACGAATTGACGCAAAAGAAGGCCCTACACCATACTAATAAATGATTGTGGTCTAAAACCAGGTGTTTCAGTTTCATTGTCTAAACCCTGTATGTCAAATAGATGAAAGCAAATGTATCAAAAACTATGCAAGTAATTAAAATAGATATAGAATTAAAATAAGGTTCTGGATCCGGACGAGTTACTCTTACAAGAGCTACAACATATACTACAGTTCAGTGTAACAAACTGGTAGAGGTACAATTTAAATGGAAAAATGATCAAAATTCAAGCTTCCAACAACCAAAGCAATATAATGATCAAAAAGCATGGAAGGTTTGACATAACAGAATGATGAAGATTAAGGAATCCATTTAGCGAAGAAACATGACAGCAATAGCAATTGTCTCTATTAACGAACCAAAATGGAAAAGAATCAGCAGAACAATGCATGGATTGTAGGAGATGGTTTTAGTGCCAACAAGAAGAATACCAATCATAGATGGACATGAAATTGTACAGTAACCAGATGGTTTAATTTCTGGGAAGGACATCCTTTCTCTTTGAAGTTTTCTCCCCGCGTCCCTATGGGTTTCGTCTGAGTACTCTGTTATCCTCACATCCTCTAAATGCCCTTAGGGTATGAATGAGTGTGTGAGTAAGTCTGTGCCCCACGTTTTAACATGTGCATTGTTTACTACAAATATACTCTACCATAATTAAATTTAATATGGTTCATTGTCATTCATCACCACACAATTGTGCAGAAGAACAAAAACAGAAATTACTCTGACTCAACAGTAGGAAAAATATCACATTTCTACAGGAGACATTTGGGTGGAAACAAATTCAAGACACTAGAAAATAGTTATTTAAGAGATCCCGGCTTGTCCTAGTGTCTTAACCCACTGAGTTAGAGCTGAACTAGAGTGAGAGAGCTGCAGTGCCTGCTTACAGGCATGTAAAATAAAAAGAAAAAAGCAAAGGGCAAAATAAAGAGGTCTTTATATACATGCACTCAAACTTAGGCCTAGTCTCTTCCTCAGCCTGGAGTCCATGAACGTTTCAGCTGCCCAAATTCCTGGAGTGATCAATCCTTTAAATCCTCCCAGTCTATGTGAGCTGAGAGACTATGTCCATAAAATAAGAGAGCCTTATGCCTCGCTCTCACCATCTTCCTGACCCGGGAAGAGCAGCGGCATTTTCCGCCTACTCGGGTGATTTACCAGGCTTTTAACCCCCAACTTATTTTCTATAATTGCATGGGCTCCGGTGCATGGGCCTGCCTCAGGATCTTCGGATCTAAACTGCCATCCGGATTGCTGTGTATTGCCCTCCCATATGCGGGCATCTAAATGTACACTGTAAAGGGACCAAAAGTCCTCAGTAAGGTCACGAGTGGCTAACTCGTCTTTCAGATGAGAGGCCCTGGTGGTAGAGGCTGGCAAATGCCTATGTTTTCTAGCTGCTTTCAGCTGCTAGGATCCTGAACTCTATGGTGTAGTCAGCTGGGGAGTGTGCCCCTTCGGATAGAGTCATTAGTCCCTCTACTCCCAGGTGGATTGTAATAGGTTGTCTGCATGGCCACCTCGATGCTTTGCAGTCTTCACAGTGTACTGTGGATTAAATTTAGTGTTTATGGCTATGGTTTAGGGCCTTTAGATCCAATTAGAATAATCCTGCACTCTTCTGTCCAAGAATGTTGCACCACTTCTCTTTTGGCCAGTCAATGTGTTCTTTAGCAAACTATAACATTTTCACTGCATGGTTTTTACAAGGATTTCTTTAAAATAGGTTTTACTGAGATATGTTTTTTTCTGATTGTCGCAGTACTCACACATTGCTGAAAATGAACTTTGATTTCTCTGGAGCTGATCATTGGATGCTATTTGTAATTCTTGTTATTCTGATGTTATCTCCCATGTTTTTTTGCCTTTTTAAATTTTAATTGTAAGATATTTCTGCTCTTCTTTGTTTTACCTCCAATCAGCTTCTTGATTTACTGTTTTTGTGCCTCGGTACAATGTATTTAATGAACCGCTTTACTTACTGAGAAAGGGTTAAAACCATTAGGTACAACATTCCCTGCCCTTCTTTAACTGAGGGCAAAAATGGGCAAGAATTTGCATTCCACACTGCTATTTATTTAAACAGATCATTTTATTAATGAGACAATTACCTTTTTTTCAGCATACATGTCATGACATTGGTCTCATGACTACTGTTGCACATCTGATCCTTGTGTCTTTTGATTAGGGAAAAGACTATTTATGTTTGGACACAGTTATTGTCAAGGAAAACGGGTGTGTTGCAGCAAAAGTGAAAGGAAAGATTTATAATAGAGTAGTGAGACCAGCCTTGTTGTATGGTTTGGAGACATTGGCGCTGACCTAGGGACAGGAAGCAGAGCTGGAGGTGGCAGAGCTTGAGGTTCTCTTTGGAAGTGACCAGGATGGACAGGATTAAATAGGGCAGACTGAGATGGTTTTGACATGTCCAGAGGAGGGACAGTGGATATTTTGTTAGGAGGATGTTAGAGATGGAGCTGGCAGGCAGGAGGCAGAGAGGAATGCCTAGGAGGAGATATATGAATGCAATAAAGGTAGACAATGCAGGTAGTTGGTGTACAAGCAGAAGATGCAGAGAACAGAGTGAGGTGGAAAAGACTGTCTCGCTGTGACAACTGCCGATAAAGAGAGAGGCTGAAAGAAGAAGAAAGGCAACCAGATTTGAGAATGCATGTTGACTGGGCAGTACCACAGAGAATATTAACAGAATATCTCTGCTCAGTCATAATTATATAAAACTCACTCAGTCAACATGATTACATTAATAATATTAGAATACTGAATTGTGGGTAATTACATACTTTCCTTTGTGTCACTCAGTTCAGTTTCAAAAACCCTGCCAAGACTAGTCATTTCATGATAATAAATATTGACCTATTATTTGTCCTTCATAAAAAATTCAAACCTACATACAATATATTAATATTTAATTTAGAGGTTATTTATTCATTTATTTGGTCATGTGGAAACCAAAAATAAACAATGTTTAGATATTCAAGTAAAACTAAAGTCTAATCTATGTGCAATTAAAATGCAAATTCTGGACGGAATAATTTAGTGCTGTACTCCCTCAGTGAACTGTAATGTGAAAATATAAGGACACCCCATTAAATATTCATTTCTTTATTAAGAAATGATTACAAATCACAAATAACTACTGTATCTCTGGAAAAGAAATAAATCTAATAGATCTATGCACAAAAATGCATTTTCTAACTGAGGGAACAGTTCAGACACAATCCCACTAATAACTAGTGTTATGCTCTTTAGCTGAAATAACTATAGTGGGATGCGTCTTGTAGTCATCTTAGTTCTTATTCTTAGTGTTCAAACATCTGTCTGAGGAAAATGTCCAGGAGTCTTCAAGGAAGAATTTTTTCAGTTGTGAGGCGTTTCTTGCTTTCTTAGTTTTCAGCCAGTCATTGGTAGATTAACTGGTCTATTTTGGGTCTTTGCCATGTTGTAGGGTCCAGTTCCACTTAAACTACATATGGTCTCACCTTCCTTAAGGGGCAGTCGTAAGCTTGTGTTTAAGGAACCAGCCTTGCGACGGGAAGGTTAATTCCAAGTACCGACAAGTCATGGCTGAAGTGCCCTTGGGCAAGGCACCTAACCCCCAGTTGCTCTCTGGGCGCTGTGCTGGCTGCTCACTGCTCCGGGCTCCTGTGCTCACTTCACCAGTGTGTGTTTATATGTGTGTTTCACTGCACGGATGAGTTAAATGCAGAAGACCAATTCTGCTGTGTGCAAAACAAAGTGGCAAAAAAGTATCACTTTACTTTACTTTTAAATTGCCAGTCACTGTGTAATATGTATGTAACCATAAATATAACTTTGTGTTCAAACAAACCTTACTCCTGTCATGAAATATCTATTGATGATGAAATAACTTTAAATAAATAAACAATAAACAACCATCAATATGGGGAATATGGGGAGTCTGTTCCTGCAGATGGGTTTTCCACTCAGTAGGCATCCTATTTCTCAAAAGTCTTAAAAAAGCACATTTTAAATACTTTATTAAGTATAGAAAACCAAAAGTATAATGAGAGAGAGAGAGAGAGAGGGGAGTATGTAGTATTGTGCATGTAAAAAAAAAACTAAATCAACACTAAGAAAAAAAGCTGATGCTGTATATGTACTGTAGAGTATAAAACTGTTTTGAAAGCCAGACAAGGAAATTTAATTGTAAGTGATGAAATTTTGCTTCTGTGAAAGTAACGTTCATTAAAATTACATGTCAGTCTTGTCTGTGTGTGTCAATATGTGTCAATTCATACGGTCTGCGTGTCGTGTCTGAGTATTTTTATATGCATGACTAAATTCATGTTGGTTATGAACTTGCTCTGTAGCAACTCATGCAGACAGGTTTTTAACCCACAGTACTCTGTAGAGTTGTCCCAAGTTAATGAATCTGTGTGCCTGGCACTCCTACACTCCTGAGCTTACTGAATTAATTTGTTCTTTTTCATTACTTTTGGATGTTGTACGTTTTGTTTTTTGCAAGCAGATGTCAGGAGCAGATTTACTACTCTTGTGCATTTTGAACATTAATATTAATAATGTATCTGCTGATCAGAAACATGTATCTCTCCTCCCTCCATTGTTTATGTTTGTGTTGCTACATGATATTACATGTGTAAGTAGACGTCATAATGTGCTCATGATGAAAATGTTAATCATTGTTGCATAGTCCAGACGTCACTCCCCATGTCGCATAATGCTAGACTTCACTTCCCAAGGCGCAAGAAAAAACAAAAATACTGTATATATGTATTTATGTGTTTATAATAATGTGACTGAAACTGTGGTATGGTGATGATGTTCAATACCAACAATTTCCTTTCAAAACCAATAGTGAGTAAAATTCTGGATGGTATCGGCGATAACCTTCTGATACTTTCTGCAAATCCAGAGGATGTGAATGTGACAGAACCTCAAGGGGCTACCTCAGTGAGCCTATTTTTTTCCCCTGGGCCTGCCTGGTCTTTGAGGAGCAGGTTTATTTGTGTGCAGCTTATGAAAGTCTATTATGAGCAGGGGATCGAAAATGTCCTAAGCCATGACCTAACTGTTCTCTTTGGTTCCATAACCCTCCCATTTAACCAGGTTCGATAGGTGACCTTGGCGACAATGGAAATTGAGTATTTGCTTGATGATGTACGTGGTCCCACATTTATTGGATCGGGTAGTTGAGTCTCCCCTTCCTGGTCATTAAGGAGTGGTGGATGTAACCCACTGCTAGAGCTTCACCTATGTACTCCTCCATAGCTTCTTTCTCAGAAAGGGAGAAAGCATAGATCTTGTACAACCAGGCAGCAGGTCGATCTTACAGTTGTAGGGACAATAACGTGTAAGCTGGAGGATTTCTTGGCAATGAACACTTCCTTGAAATCATGATACTGACTGGGAAGCTCCAAATCTTGGCTGAGGTCCGGATATTCTATGGTTGTTGCATCTATATGGAGGGGACAATTTTTCAGCCAATGGTGGAAACAATATTTGGTCCAGGCTTGGATTTCCTACTCATTTCTGGGAGGAAATGGAAACTCATCAAAATGGTGAATTAGTCCTATTTATGTGCCCTCCAGAGGATGTGAACGTGACACTTTCCCTCATGCGTAAGTTTTTGTTAAGGAACAGTAGCATATTTACTGTCTTCTGTTTTTTGTTAGCCCACTTTTGTGACGGACAAGTCTGAGTATTTTAGACACTGGTAATTTACTAGGATATTCAGACAAATCTATCTCAAGGGGTTACAGAGAATGGTCTGGAAATGAGAAAGTATCCGGTAAGCGGCTTACCCAGGTAAAAGAAAAAGTAGTTCTTAGCAGCCACGTATAATTTAGATTAATTAAGATATCAATAGTTTAGTTACTTTCCACTGTGTTCCTGTTAAGGATATAAATTACATCAAATAACTAAAGTATCCGAAGAATCAATGTTTTGTTTTGAGATTTTATTTTAGAGCATAAAAATCTGGTATCTGAGATATCAATATTTCAGCATCATTCTGCACATCACTACTAATTTACTTCAATTTAATTTCTATAAATCTGCTTTGAAATAATTTTTCATTTAAAATAAACACTATACTTGATGAAATAATATTGAATTAAATTTAATTGAATATTTCTATTTATTAGCATATAAACAGTTGCACAGTAGTCTTGAGATATGGATCATTCTTATGATCAATAATTGTTTCTGTCTCAAAAGATTAAATATAGCTACATTGACCAGTAAGCAAAAAGTGGTTATAACTGGTTTATCAAATTCCCTGAAGAAATCAACTCTTAATCCTCCTACAGGGGCTAGAGAAGCCCTGTTCAAAGCTACTGGCTAGAACATATCCCAGCCCACTCAGGCTCTATATATAAATATGCCTGAAAAAATAATACAATATATCCCTGTCTAAATATGCACACTGCTGATAGGAGAATATCTATATTATTCTTCTTCTTCTTTCGGCCTCTCCCTTTCATCAGGGGTCGCCTTTCCTTTTACTTTTGCCACAACCCTTTGTCACACATACCTTTCATCCACTCCATCCTGCCTGTACTCTCTTCCTCACCTCTTTTCCACACTTCCCATATGCTTGGGCAGTTGATTATCTGAATTCCTGCACCACGTCTCCCTGTAGCCTGACTGTTCTACCTGCCACCATCTCATTCACACACGTGTATTCTCTCTTACAAATCTTGACTTTCATTCCCATCCTTTACAGAACATACCTCCACCTCCCCAAGTTATCTTCTAGCTGTTCCCTGCTCTCACTACAGATAACAATGTCATCTGCAAACATCATAGTCCACGATGATTCCTGTCTGACCTCATCTGATAGTCTGTCCATCACCAGAGCAAACAAGGAGGGGCTCAGAGCTGATCCTTGATGCAGTCCCACCTGTACCTTGAAGCTATCTGTCACTCATATCGCACATCTCACTACTGTCATGCTATTCTTGCTTTGTCCTGCACCAATCTAACGTACTTTTCACTCACTCCAGACTTACTCATACAACACCACAGTTTCTCTCTCAGCACCCCATCATAAGCTTTCTCTAAATCCATAAAGACACAGTGATGCTCCTTCTGACCTTCTCTATACTTCTCCATCAGCATTCTCAAAGCAAAAATGACATATGTAGTGATCTTCCTTCTCAATAAACCATATGCTGCTCACAGTCACTACTTGTCTAAGCTACGCTTCCACAACTCTCTCCCAAATCTTAATTTTGTGGCTTATTAAATTTATGCTCCTGTAATTTCTATGACTCTGCACATCACTCTTGTTCTTCTAAATCGGTACAAGTACTATTTCATTTTTTTCTTCATTCCTCAGGAATCATTTCACTCTTAAAAATCTCACTGAATAATCCACCTTTCTCACTTTTCCCTTCATCTTTCCTAACTTCATACTTGCTAATCTTTGCTACCTCCTTTTCCACAATTTCTATGCCATCCATTCTTTTTTCCAAGCTTCTCAAAATAATTATAGCAACTTTTCCTGAGCTTCTCATTACCTGTCAGTACATTTTCATTTCTATCCTTGTTCACCCTGACATGTAGGACATCATCCGCGCTATCTCTCCGTCTCGCCAACTGATACTACTCCTTTTCTACTTCCTTACTGTTTAACCCCTCGTACAACATAGACCTTCTGCTTGGCCTTTGCTACCACCTTCTTTGTCCTAGGCTTCATCTCTTTATACTCCTGCTTACTCTCTTTAGTCCTTTCCCTGAACTGAATTCTTCTTCGCTAACCTCTTTCTTTAAATAACCTCCTGCACTTTCTTGTTCCACCACCAGGTTTCCTTGCTGTCTTTCACCTGTCCAGATGACAACCCAAGTACCTTTCTGCCTGTCTGTCTAATCACTGTTCCTATTCATACCCAGTCATTTGGAAGGTTTTACTACCACCCAAAGCCTTTCTCAACTCCTCTCCGAACTCCTGACAGCATTCCCCTTCTCAACTTCCACCAGTTGGACCTCTGCTCTGCCTTTGCCCTCTTCCTCACCTCCAGAATCACTCTGCTCACCACCATATGATGCTGTCCGTCTACACTCTCCCCTAACAATCTTACAATCTTTTCCAAGCAACCTTGTCTACACAGGATATAGTCTACCTGTGTTACTCCTTCCTGCCTCCACTCTTGTAGAGTAGAACCCTGTACTACCTCTTGTAGAACCCTGTGCTCTTCCTTCTCTTCGAAATATCTGCTTACCACTTCCATCCGTCCTTCCAGGTTCCTGTCCTTAACACCAGTAGCAACTTGCTATTAATGTTATTAATAATATTGTAATAGTTTTTATAAATAAGAACTCAATTTGACTTTTATTTACTAATTTCTGTCCTTGCCCCGGTCCCTAACTGTCTTTTCTCCTCTGATCCACTTTGTCTAGTCCAAAAAAACACACCTCGAGACCACTGACAAGACCAATTTGTCTGTAAAACCGCAAATCTGGAAACTCTGAGTAGATTAGTCCAAAAAACTATTAAAATTTATACTCGCCTCATAAAACTGCCCCAAGCTTACAACCCCTCCCCTCTGGCAAAGTCACCCAGTAGAACACCGAGCACATCCCCCATGTTAAAAAACTGTACCCAGCAGGATTTGAAAGGTCAGACAGGTTTGCAGTCAGAGTCTCCAGAAGAGCTGTACCCAGCAAGATTTGAAAGGTCAGACAGGTTTGCAGTCAGAGTCTCCAGAAGAGCTGTACGTTGCTCATGTATGTTATAACATGGGGGGTGGAGTTATGACTGCTGTCATGTCTTGGATTGCTGTCCAAGTTGCATCTGTTTATTTAGAAAATGGATTTATTTCTCCCAATCTATCATCTTTCTTGCAGAAGTTTCCATGCTGGACATTTCCTACAGTCTGAACCGTGTACGAGCCCAGGAACAGCTGCTCAAATCGGTTCTGCTCTACTCGTTAGACCACAACTACGCCGTCTCGCTCATCTCCCACTGCTACCTGTACATGAACGAACAGACGCCTTCAGATGAGCACATGTGCCTTAACTCTGCCAGCTCACAGAACCCTGTGTCACCTATCACTTTTCGAATCAACAGGGCCAGCCACCACAAGTGGGTCGAGGTCGACGTGACGCCCTTCCTTCATCCTCTTATCCAGAGCCACAAAAGGGACATTCATTTACTCATCAACCTCACCTGTCTGGACACGGAACCAGGACATCACACTATCGGAAGCCTTGTCGAGCTCACACACATGGCTCCATCTCTTTTACTCTATCTGAATGACACCAGCGAATTGGCCTATCAGAGAGGTTCCACACACACCAGGCTGAGAGGAATGCGTCCGAACCGGTGGGGCGCGAATTCCCAGAGCCTGTATTACGGATCCGGTCTCGCAAGAGATCGGAGGAGTGCTTTAAACTCAACCAAGTCAACCACCGAAAGTGGACGGCTGTCCGAATTCGAGCACTCTACCGACGACTGCAACCTCCACGACTTCCGCGTGAGCTTCTCCCAACTCCGACTGGATCACTGGATCATAGCGCCCTCCAAGTACAACCCAAGGTACTGCAAAGGAATCTGTCCCCGTGTTGTGGGCCATATCTACGGGTCACCGGTGCACACCATGGTACAGAACATTATTTACGAGAAGCTGGACTCCTCCGTTCCCAGACCTTCTTGCGTCCCGTCTGAATATGACCCCCTGAGTGTTTTGACCATCGAAAACGACGGCTCGATTGCATATAAGGAATACGAAGAAATGATCGCTATGAAGTGTACGTGCCGTTAGCGGCTACGCGCGCTCTTTCTTACTCCATCAAGACGGACGGCTGATGTATCCACACGGACAGTTTCATATCGCAGCGACGGAATTCCGGTTCCGATAGCTGTGCGATCTTTTCCCATTCCTATCCCGAGTCATATATGTTTGTACGCATAATAGAATGTAATCGAGCGTATTATGGGATGTTTTTTTTTTTTTTTTTTTTTCGTTTTCCCGCCAATAATGATTGACGTTACTTTGTTTACTCACTGACTCCGTTTCTGTTTATAATGCACATGGCAAATGTTTTAACATGAACCTAATTCTGGACAAAAAAAATGTAAAAGCGTGGTCACATTTTCTTATTGGAACACTAGCATATGTTTTAATACCGAGGAATTGCATACAGTTGTCTTATGGGCAACTTTTCTCCTGATGATGTCCGGAAAATCCGAATGAATTAGCTGTAAAGCTTTGGGGCGAAATAACTGCTCTGTGGCATTTAATCACTTTGTGGTTTAAAGCCGAGTATGTCGTGTATTTAAGTCGTGTATACCTGTGTGTATTCGGTCCGTCTGACTGATTTCACATGAAATATGCAAGGAAAAAAAAAAAAATTGACCCTGTAAATAAAATAATGTGAGCACCCTGGAGATTGTGTTTGAAGTGTGTTGCTTTGTAGAGATTTAAAAGCGAATGAACTATGGGCCGGGTCGTGTACGCTGTAATTCTAGCACTTGGAATGCACTATGCTGTTCCTGGGGCAGTCGTATGCTTGTGGTTAAGGAACCAGCCTTGCGATGGGAAGGTCCCTGGTTCGATTCCAAGTACAGACAAGTCATGGCTGAAGTGCCCTTGGCTGTATGTATCCATATAAATGGTCCATCCTGTGTGTGTGTATGTATGTATGTATATGTGTGTAT
>JAOUQT010000009.1:1085583-1096746 GCA_025769995.1 Xyliphius kryptos | reverse complement strand
CAGAATCATATCACGATGCAATAATACACACACACACACACACACACACACACACACACACAGAGGCCATGCTCTAGAGCTCATTAAACACAGTGTGAATGCGAGAGATGTAGAGATGATCATTAAAAGCATCATGTCCCAGTACCTTCATCTTGCCCTTGGCGGACTCTGCGGCGGAGCGAGAGCTCCTTCTGCTCTCCGTCCTCTTGCTCTCTGCTGGTTGCTGAAACACACAGGAATGTAGAGGAACCGTTTTCCCAGAGGAACCGAAAAAAAAATCGCGCCGTTGGTTCTCCTGCTTTCACCATCACCACACGTCCCTCCAAGATCGGACCCGCCGCCTCCTGCTCAGTCTCCCACACCACCTGGCAAACGGAACGCTGCACGGGCCAAAAAAACGTACCACAGGCGGCGGCATCTACCACGGTCCAAAAATGTTACTCTGGAGAGACGAATCATGTGATTTGGAAAAGTTAATAAGATAATGATAGTGAATAAATGTATATACTCTATATGAACTAAAGTATTGACAGTATGGGGAAGGCCCTTTACTTTTCCAGCATGATCGTACCCCAGTCCATACGGGTGTGGTTAAAGTTTGGTGTCTTGGGTACTCACACAGCTCAGACTAGACTGTGAGGCGGGTTCTCTGGTCCAACATCAGTGTCTGACCTCACGCTCTTTAGGATGAACTCATCCTTTCAAAAGTCCCACCATGTGGAAGCTGTTAGAGCTGCAAAGTGGGCGGAGCTACTTAAAACGTGAATATTATCAAAATGTCCAAATACTTTTGTCCACTTTCAGGTTGTCATCTCTATACATCCATCCTACGATTATCTTCCACGAATTCTCTACCAGAGTCGAGGGGGCGGTTCCCCATGTCCATTCGGGGGGGAATGATGCAGGCGCCAATCTATCACTACGCAATCACTCGCTCACTTACACACACACACTATTTAGGAGCAATTTAGAGCAGCCATTTCACCTTGAATCCATGTTTTTGAACTGTGGGAGGAAACCAGAGACACAGGAGGAACCTGAGAGAGGGACGTGCTAATCGCTAAGCCGCTGCCCCATCGCAATACAGTTACTTTAATGAGACTGTACCTTCAGGACCGTTCTCCTCAGGTTCTCCCCGTCCTGTACGCCGGTGTCCTGCTTCATCTGACCGTGGGATGTGAGGTCCTGAGCTCCAGGCTGGACGCGTCCCATTCCACACGAACCTTAATCCTATTTAAATCAAACGAGCGTTCGTGAGGTCATGCATGCATGTTGGATCAGCAGACCCGGCTTGCAGTCGGCATGCCGATTCGACCCAAAGGTCCAGGTCAGGGTTAATGGGGTTGGGGTCAGTGTTCTGTGTGGGTCACAGGAATTCCTCCCTGCGGAGACAGAGACCTGTTTTGTTCAGTTTGCAGACCTCTGCGTTAGAAGGTAATGAAGGAGATACTAAAGTGTCACGAGGTTCTACATACAGAATTACAAAATGGGTCGTTCCCCTCCTTATTATTTATAATAAGCCACACCTCTGACCGCTTCACATTCGTATAAATGCGCGTTATAGAATATACTGTGCGCCTGAACTTTTTCATGAACTGCGTTCTGTAAGTTGGCCACTAGATGGCAGTATTTGATCGTTAAACAAACCGCATATCTTTTACCTTGTTACTCAGCGATCAGCATTCATTTTAAAAAATAACGTAGATCACGATTTTGCTTTCAATAAACGTATTTATGAATCAAACTTTTGTGTTATTATAGTGTGTAACTATTACGATGTGTATTTTTGTGAATAAATAAAGTGAAAGCAGTTTCTAAATAATGCCTTTATTAGTCCCACAGTGTGGAAATTCAGATGAGAAAAAATCCGAATATGGAATACATTGGGGGCGGCACAGTGGATTAGTGGTTGGCACGTTCTCCTCTCAGCACTGGGGATTTATGGTTCAAATCCCGTTCTGGGTTCCCATGTCCTCCCTGTGTCTGCGTAGATTTTCTCCGGTTTCCTCCTGCAGTCCAAAAACATGGATTTCAGGTAAATTGAATGCTCCTAATTGCAGGGAAGGCATTTAGATCGGGGAGGTAAAAGTGAGGGCAGTCCCAAACAATCCAGCATTGTCCTTAGGAAAAACAGGGTAGATAGCCAGGAATCCATAGCAACGGTTCTTCTTCTGGGGAAGGTTCCGCTATCAGCAACTCACCACTGAAGGCATGATGCTGATACCGGGGGCCGAAAAGAAGATATGACACAGTTTTGGGAATTTAGCGCAAATCTTTCTTATTGACCACCTGTTTACTTACAATGATGGCGCCCTTTCGTACCTTATGGCTTCATTAGGAACTAGCAGAATTCCTGAGCTGTGCTACGGTGGAGAACTTGACAATGTGACAGTTGAAAGGCGTTTGTGTTTGAATGAGTGATGGGGTTTGGAGTTTTTATATTTCAAATGAAGGTATTAGTGAGGCGATTAAAAGTCTAACTTTACTGTGAGTTGGGACCACGGCGTCCACGCGCTCACATTTATAGGTATAGATCTAGAGGACTAAATATTATGGGGTGACAACTGCACCTTCTCATTATGTGGTAGGAATAATCAGACGAACTGAATTGGGCGACACGGCGGTGTGATGATGCCGAGGTGCTCCTGCCTCCTGCCCGGCTGTAGGGAGCGGCGTTTTCGTTTCTCTGCGTGGTTTAATGAAATTCACTAAAAGGATTTTTAAAGTGCACTCGAAATCTACAGAGAGCGTCTCCGTCTGCGAGCCGGGTGATATCCATCCAGGTGGCGAGCCGAGAACACACGGCATCTTCTATTGATCTATCGGGGCGATGAGATGGAACCGGGAGCGCTCAGTAAAACCCAGGATCTCTTAGACCTTCAGCGTTCTGTCGGCTCTGTGGCCCCGAGACCTGTCCCGGTGAGGGCCTTGTGGGTCAAGAGTCTATTTAAGAAACGTGTGACACAAGACAAATGTGTACTTTAGTGCTACAACTGTTCCCATGTGGGGAATTCTACATATTAGTGAGAACATGCCAAACTCCATAGATTAAGGCACCAGATACAAACTCAGGTTGCTGGCTTTATCTTTCCTTTTTTATTTTAGAAACACAAGACGAATTTGTACCTGCACCCGGTCCTATGTGGGGAATCCTACACATTATGTAGTGAGAACATGCCAAAGTCCATGTATTATGGAGCCAGATTCATACCAGCGCCAACACCACCTGCAGGGGGCGTGTGTACTCAGTGGGTTTCAGTCGTGTACCTGGAGCTTTCCATTGGACACATTCTCAAAGAACTACTTGAGCAAAAGTATAAGGACAAACCTTATAATCACTGGATTAAGGTGTTCCATTCGGAGATTTGCATGCATCCGGTTTTGTGGAAACAGTTTGGGGAAGGCCTTTTCATTTCAGCATGATGTACCATGGTGCAAAAGGGCACACACTTCATAAGCCTGCAGAAAGCCTTCGTAGCGCTGTCATAGCTGTACATTCTTACCTGGAATATGTAGGTGTCCCTATATTTCTGTCTACATCGTGTTCGTTCTCTTTAACCTTGACATTTACAGCCCACTGTTCCACAAACCAGGTTCCTTTAGGAGGATGCTGTATGGAAACCGTGGTCGAGTGGCTGCCCTCACGCTGGCTTTGTTGCTGGTCATGTGATCGGTCTCTGGATGTGATGCGTGTGGCGGTCGGTTATTAAGGTACGTCTTTTATAATCACTGAGGCCTGTTCGGATTCGTGTGAGAACAAACCCACGGCTCCTCTCACTGAGGTTGGAGACGTCGTGTGGACCCGCTGCACCAGCCGCAGTTCTGCCCACACACACCTCCAGCAGCTCTTTGTCCAGTGAGCGTGCTCAGGCAAAGCCGTGCTTGGCGGCCTGTTCAGAGGATTTTTTTTGTGGGATAAGCTGTTTCCAGTCTGGTGCATTGCACAGTGTTGTGTGGCTCACACCGATGCAGCTTTACCATCTAAACTCACACATGAAAGACGGATGGAGCACTCGTTGATTCATCCCTGTGTTTTATATAAACATCTATTTACTTATTTGTAAATTTGATTCAGAATTAAATTCATTGGAAGAATGGCTTCATGAAATCCAGCTTTATTCGCCTAAAGCAACATGTTGCTGCGTCGCCCCTCATTTTTACTTTCAAAACAATAAACAGAAGAAATGCAATGTGTTTTTTTATCATAAAGAAAAACACGTGATCTGTGATGTGAGCTTATGTCGCCATCTGGTGGCCGAAACAGAGAACTGCGTTTTAAAAGAAATCTTGAAAAAGAGGTTTTATTCAGTCTCACGGTCATTGAGAATTTGTGCGCGTCCAATTTCGTGGAAACAGTTTGGGGAAGGCCCTTTTCGGCTCCATACGGATTTTGGAGTGTCTGTGGAAATCTGTTCATTCATCCAGAAGCGCGTCGATGAGGTCAGACTCTAAAGTCAGACAAGAACATTCTATTGTAGTAACATGTTTCGAAACACGAAACATGTTTCGTGAGGTTGAAATCACTTACTCAGCCACATCCACACAGTCATGCCGGG
Organism: Xyliphius kryptos; assembly: GCA_025769995.1. Lineage (NCBI taxonomy): Eukaryota > Metazoa > Chordata > Actinopteri > Siluriformes > Aspredinidae > Xyliphius > Xyliphius kryptos. The sequence goes on along the minus strand of JAOUQT010000009.1, from coordinate 1,092,190 downwards.
CCTTCCCCAAACTGCTTCCATAAAGCAGATGCTTAATTTTCTAAATTCGAACATAAGAGTTTAAGAGGTGTGTCCCAATACTTTTGCTGATGCATGAGTTTATTTGAGCATCTCGTTTTTAGTGTTAATTATCATTATTATTATTATTATTATTCACTTAAAAGAACATACACAACAAAACAACAGTCTGTAGGGTGCGTCATTAACACACCGCTGATCACCGAGTGCGTATGGAGGAAATTAATGGCACTTAATATTAAGTTCGATTAATAATAATTAATACAGCATTTATAACAGCGGCAGTGTGATGATCTGTCAGTCACATGAGGGATCCCGCCTACTGATGATTAAAGGTCCCACGTTGTCCCCTGTCTCTTTGTTATGTTTGGCGTGTGCACCGTCGCAGAACGGAAACTGCGGAGATACGAAAACCAGCGTTACCATGACGATTTGAACTGATGCTGTACATCTAACACTTTTGGGGAGCCACATGTTGCTCAGTTTCTGTCCGTGAGTCCCGTTCCACAACACTCTCAGCGCGCAGAGAGACCCGCATCGCTCCACGTCCAAACCCCAACTGCACTGCACATGCCCGAACCTGCAACTGACTCTGCCCCATAATGACAGCGGAGAATGGAGGACCCAGAGGAAACCAACACGGACACGGGGGAGAACATGGAAACTCCACCCAGATTGGAATTCGCTGAGAGGAGAACATGCTAATCACTGTTTATTTCAAAAGCTGAAGTTCATTTATTTAGAGCTCATATTTACTGTGTTTTTTTACTGAAGCTTTTTAGTCCTACGATATTCCTTAAACATGCAAATTGACTATTATGCAAATAAAGTGATGATGTCATTTAGGACAGCCAATAGCAACGGGGGGGGGGATGGGTTCCAAAAATCGGAGAACAAACTAAACGGGGGATTGACAGAGACACTGTGCCCACCTTCTTGGACCTCCAGCAGCGACAGTAGACGGCCCGCTTGCCGATGTCCTCTACATCAAAGCTGTGGACCACCTTGGTGCTGTCCTTACTCTGCTCCAGGTTCACCTTCCCACTGGAACCATTCTGGCTGCTAAAGCACCTGGTGACCCGGAACGTTCTCACCGCTGCAGCCACTGCGACAGAAACGGGACCAGACCACAATCAGGACGTTTCCATCCTTCCCAAACGTTTACACCGACTCATCACTGAGCTCCTCAAAACAACCGAGTACGAGGACGGCAGCCTGGTTCCTAAATAACACAAAGATCTTTAGTTTTTCGCGGTTACCTGGTGATTAGATGTGTAAATTATCTGGAGCTTTATCATTCGCATTATACATCAATCAGTGACCAAAATCACAGTGCCTACTATCTAGTGCACTATATAGTGGTTTATCTGTTTGTGTTGTGCTGTATGAACACTGTTGCGACTTTATAGTTATATTTAGCGACTTTTTAGACCGTCTAGCGATTTATTATTTTTTAAAAAGTGAAAGCAATAAAGAAGTTAATGTAGTGAAAGGCGTTAAAGCGCTTACAAAACAATGAGTAAAGATTTGGATTTTTATTTACTATTCACATCAGACTTTTATATTCATCTTTTTAAATTAAAAAAATCAAATACTGTACATGTAGAATTTCTTTGTTTTATTTTCAGTATCAAACACTACATGGTGTGTTTTTATATATTTTGGAGTATAGAACGAATTAACTGGATTTACATTGATTTAAATGAAAAGAACAAAAAAAATTTTAATAGTCTGGTTCGTTTTCTAGAAAAGTGGGTCGTGACTTCTTGAGCGGAGACCAGCTGAGAACCTCTGATGTAAATAAAGCGTAGAAGTCATTCATTTATTAATTTTTAGACTAAGGACATAATTAAAAGAAAAATAATCAGCCGAAAAAGTATATTTAATTAAAGATCATTTGTAGTTCTAACACATTTTAGGTATTTTTTATACTCACTTTTTTATGTCGAACAAACACCCAAATGGACTACTGTATTATACAAAATGAACGATGACGTCACAGGACAGTCAATAGCTACTTTACTTACTAAAAAGTTAGCAACAGTATGAATTACAGCGTGTTGAGTAGTAAAAAGTGTCAAAACACATGCTAAATAATGAATTCCTGTCCAATATGAATGTTTAAAGGTAATAACACGTCAATTAATGCGTAAAACTAAGCATGCAGGCAGTCTGGCATAACCATGACGTCATCCAACATGTTAGCGTTAGCCGCTTAGCTCACGCAGCTGCATTAAGACATCAAAAGCAAAATACACGAATGTAATGAGTCCACTCAACCCGCTGAAAGGCGTCGGTCAGAACCAGCCGCTGGGTTTAGTAAAGCTGAACGCACAGAGAGCCGCAGAGCCATTTTAACCGAACCGCAGACCGCTCACCGGGAAGGTCGCCTCAAAACATAAACACGACCTTGCGGCGTGACGTCACCGCAGCTAACCAATCACACTATAGCCGGGTTCAACTTCCACCAATCAAAACGCGCGCAGCGGATCAGTTTGAAAAGTCATCGACGGTTAAAACGGGCGCGTTCCAAACGGAGTCCAGCCTTCTGTATGAGGAGTTAGTGGGATGTTAACGTTGTAGGGCTCACTGCGTAGGGGTGGAATACTTCAATTGGGACGCAGCCGCGATATCTGTCAGTAGGACTTTGCTGAAGTAAAAGTTCAGTACTGTATAAAGAGCAGTGGGAAAAAAACGAAAAAGGGATAAACAACGTAATTTTTTTTTAAAGATCACACGTTTTCATCTTATTTTTACACAAAGAAAATTAGTGGGATAGACATTCAGATCTAGAGTTGCCACCTTCAGAAATGAAAGTACACTCTGGGCCATGACTACCACAGGCCCACTTAAGCATGGGCAACCTCAGCGGTGATGTTTTTTTGTGCACTGTTTTTGGTTAAGGGCTGATCAAAAAAGCTTTTATTTATATTTAAATCCTACTTTTTTTTTTTTACCAAGTGCAACTGGTTACATCTTAAATAAACTCAGTTTACGTGGTGGGTGCAACATATATCCATCATTCATCTTCTGCTTATTCTTCTACGATGGTCGTGGTGGGGTTCCCCACGCCCATCCAGGGGCACTGGGCAGATACACCCAGGACAGATGACTCACAGCCACACACACACACACACACTATACAATTTAGAGTATTTAATAGAGTATTTAATTGACCTTGAATCTATCTATTTTTGGACTGTGGAAGGAAACCCACGCAGACACATGGAGAACATGGAAACTCCACCCAGATTGGGATTCGAACTGGGAACCCCCAGCGCTAAGAGGGGATAACCACTAAGCCACCATGCCACCCTTTATATATATATATATAGACTGGATATACACCCTCTGCTAATTTTTTGATACCAAACACCTGAGCGTTTAACTGGGAAACCTAGGACTAGTTCACAACAGGTTTTTCAAATTATGTTCTGTAGCAAAAATCAAAATAAAAGACACAGAGTTTGTTGTCTGTAGGACTTGTGGTCTTGGCTGCCCAACGCATTTAACTCAAAAAAATCATAAGAATAATCTAAGCAAAAACAGTATTGTTTCACGATTTTGAACCCCAACTATAAAAAAACAAGGTTTGGTTCGTTCTTCTTCAAATGAGGCTCAGTAGTGTGGGTGTCCTCCACGTGCCTGTATGACCTCCCTACAACACCTTGGCATGCTCCCGATGAGGCATGGGATGTTCTCGCCAGGTCTCCTGGTGTACTGGCCCGTCTCCTGGTATTTGCTCTGGACACTGTGCTGACCGACACAGAAAACCTTTTTGCTGGCACAGCTGACATTGATGTTGTTTTGGTTGTGTATGCTGGGACATTATTTGTTGTAGTTTGTTTTTGGTTGGAGCGTTCCGTTCTGTTTGCCAGTTTTTTGATGTTTGGTGTGATGAGCAGGACGGCGTCAGCTGGTAGAAATTTTGGGTCTTAGTTGGGTTGCTGCTCCCGTTCTTGCCAACCTGCTGATCCCTGATTAACAGGTTTTGAGAACATACCAAATCACAGTTTATTGATAATTTGCTTATAATCATCAGGAGCCGAGTAACATTTTTAAAAAGACAAAAGAATAAAGTCGGAACCCACAATCAGACTTTAGTAATCATTTTATTACACAGTTTTAATCAACACACGGAGCTCAACGAGTCCGTCAGGAAATTAAATATACAGAAGTTTGTTTGTGAGGAACCCGCGTCCTCTCACCCAGGGACCCAATCAAGTCTGTCTCAGCCATGTTAGCATCTAATTCAACAAGAGCAGAGGGGAGAACCATGTCGCTAAAAATGGAACTAAGTTACAGGGAGTGGCTGAAGAGTAAGAAGAAAACAAAAATCATAAATGCTCGTGTAACATTAAATAACTAGTCCGAAGTCTCCAGGAGGATGAATGAACATGAAGTTGGCCGTGGCGTGAGGAAGAGGGGTAGAGACAGTCTTGTTATGGCAAATGAAAAATAATAATAATAATAATAATATATATATATATAGATCTTTAGCATTCAAGTCCTTTAGAAATGATTCACAACGAGTGGACCCAAGATATCACACTTTTTTTTTCTATTAATAACCTGCTATGATTTTTAAAAGAATCCTTATAGATTTTATACAAAAAGAGAGCCAGCATGTTCCCCTCCTTCCGGTGCCAAAAAAAAAAAGGTTTTCCTGATGCAGCGTTACAACATGGAAGCCCAGGAAATGAGTAAAGTAAAGACTGTTGCTCCATTACATCACAAAACAAAAAAGTCCCTCCCTCCCATCATTAAAAACAAGGAATGCATTTACAATGAACAGTTTAACTGCAAAATAAGAAAAGAAAAAAAACCCAAACGTTCGAAACAATTGGCTGATCCTAAAGCAGCAGGCAAGTCACCACGGTAACGGAGACTCTAAAGCGGATGCCGAGCGCAGCTTTTCTGTTTCGGGATGAGGAACATGATGAGACAGTTTGGGGGAGGGGGGATATATATGGGAGATGGAATACAGTCTGAAAGTATGTACACCATGGAAACGGGGAACGGATGGGAGGAGGAGTAAAGGTGGAGTTCTGCTGAGGGGAGGTGTGGCTTAAAGAAAGCACTCCAATGGAAACCAACAAGATCGTGTTTTTTTTTTTTCTTAAGCATTTATCATCATCTCTTAAACTTTCCAAACTCCCCCTAACCTTAAGACGGAGAGGTGAAGGTTTTGCCGCCCGGACGCCAAAACTACATTGCATACTTCTGTGTCCATTCCCGAGCTATTCTGTTGTACCTACAGAGAAGAGAGGAGAACGGGTTAGAACCGGAATCAAGCAGCAGAGCAGATGTATAGAAGCCACAGTGTACGCACGTACTTATAATACAGCAATAAAGTACGAGAGGCCATGCATTATCAGGAATAACTCACAGAAAATAGGTGTCGTTAGGCCCGAAGCGAAGCCGAGTACGGTCACGCCTCGTTCCTGTGATTTACTCACAATAATACACAACCTCAAACCTTACAGCTTTTATAAAACGGTTACAAACACACTAAATATAGCGGTGATCGCAGGGTTCAAGCTAAATTAAATTGCCAACCGGTCTCCATGGAGACCATAAATTAAATAAAAATGATAAAGTATAAATTAACTTGCATATAGCACCCCCTATAGACATAAGGGCACCAAAATTGTATCCATGCTGAATGTTTGTGTAAAGTTATGGAACTTTTGAGTGAAGCCTTTTTTTAATAAATGATGAATTAATTAGAATTTTGACGTATAGATTCATGGGGGGGGGGGGGGGGGCTGTTTACTGGAAAACCTATGACTACGTTGCATTAGTTGGTTTTAGTTTGCATTAGTTGGTAGCTTATGGGTAAAAATTACAAAGCTTTCTACATAAACACGAACACCACCAGGTTTCCTGTTTCTCCAACAGTTAAATACTGCCATCTAGTGGCCAAATTACAGAACACAGCTCTAAAAAAAAATAAAGAAAACAAACAAACAAAAAAATAATTAGAGTTCATCAGGAATCGGCTGGCTGGTTATATAAATTTGTAGGTTAAGATTTAAAATAATGTTTATTATGAAACCGGTAGTTCTGGTCCTTATATCTGATTGGCTGAGCCACATGTTTTGCCGTGACATTCAAAAAACCCACAACGGTCTAGTCGTATAAATGCATGATGTAAAATAGACTGTTTTTCTGAAGTTTTTCATAAACTGCTTTTTGTAACTGCTTTTTTCAGTATTTGAATACTTAAATAGTTTACTTAACATCGGTACCCGACCTCACAGTCGGCTCAGTGGGCGGCGGGGGGGCGGGATTTTTTATTTGTTTGTAAGTACAACATTAAAAACTCTCCCAAAAACAAAACACCACTATATTTTCGAACACCCCGTGTTCTCAACATCTCTGTAACTTCTGCTGCACTTTGCAGTTCTATCAAACCAGAGTGTCACACCTGACAGGAAGTGGAAGGGCTCAGTTATGGGGGTAAAATGTGCCCCCCCCAGCACAACCGCAGGTCCCTTAGTTACTCTACAGATATGTTTGTAGCCTGAGAGTAAAAATGCATCAACATGTTAATGGGTGGGAATTACCAGCTTATGTTTATTTGTAG
>JAOUQT010000009.1:1017373-1028351 GCA_025769995.1 Xyliphius kryptos | reverse complement strand
TGTGTGTGTGTGTGTGTGTGTGTGTGTGTGTGTGTGTGTGTGTGTGTGTGTGTGTGTGTGTGTGTGTGTGTGGTTTACAGAGGTTTTTGTACAATGGTTTTATTAGAATGTATCACTGTGGTGGACTCTCGGTGGAGGAACCAAACTCATTCTAAAAGGTCGATAGTTTAAAAAGTTTATATTTAATTTTAAACCAAAATATGATTTAAATATAGGATAAAACAATAATAATGAATAATTATTCATTAGTAGAATACTTAATAAAACTACTGAATACTGGTGCTTGATTAAATGAACAGTACTGAATATTGATGGTTGATTAAATGAACAGTACTGAATATTGATGGTCAAATTAAATAAACAGTACTGAATATTAATGGTCAAATTAAATAAACAGTACTGAATGCTAATAGTTGCTTAAATGTACTGAATACTAATGGTTAATTAAATGTTTGGTACTGAATACTGAAGGTTGCTTAAATGTTTAGTACTGAATACTGATGGCTGATTTAATGTTCAGTCCTGAATACTGGTGGTTAATTAAAGGAACAGTACTGAATACTAAAGGCTGATTAAATGTACAGTACTGAATACTAATGGTTGATTAAATGTGGGGTACCGAATACAATAAAATGTTCAGATGGTACTTGGAGGTAAATCTAAACTTGGCCTCTGGTTGATGGGTGTAGTTTGGTGTACGTGGCTGCAGGGGGCTGTGCGGATGGAGAATCCAGATCAATGCTGCTGTTTGTGGATAAATACATCTTTCTGGTATCAGCTCCATGTGCAGCAGTTACAGTTCTATTTAGTACTTAAGTACTAAGGTTCTATGAAAACTGTGCTAAAAAAAGGTAGCAGATGCTGTTACTGAACTAGAGAAATGTAAGAAGAGGTTGGAGCTCCAATGTTTATTGATTATTAAATATCTCCAGTCTGTACTTTTAATAAGCAGTAGGGATTAAATGTTAAGAAAACATTTCTAAATGTGGTTTTATATTGAGTTCTTTTCTTCTGCAGGTTCCACAGTGAAGCCCTCTGTGTCTCTGCTTCCTCCCTCCTCTTTGCAGCTGTCTGAGGGATCGGCCTCGCTGCTCTGCCTGTTGTCTGGCTACTCTCCACTGGAGGCGCAAGTGAGCTGGATTGTGGACAGTAAGGAGGTGACAAAAGGGGTTCTTAATAGTGCAAAGAAACAGAAGGGGAACCTTTACAGGCGCAGCAGCACCCTGACTCTCAGCAAAGAAGACTGGGAAAAGAAGGAGGAGTTTATCTGTAAGGTCACCCATGAGAGCGAGTCTAATGAGGTCCGCTTCAGAAAGAGCCACTGTGAAGGCTAGCAGCACCAAGCTAGAACTGAAGGTGCATGAATCTCCAATTGAGCTTCAGTTCTCCACTATGCTGCATTTAAATGTTCTCTCTGTTCAGTCCTCTGTTGCTCTTCCTGTAATTCTGATGAAATAAAGCTTTATTGTGGACATTGTCTCTTCTGTTTTTTTACTTCATCACCATGATGAGTCTTCTGAGGGAGGAGCTTCAGCTGAAGCGATGTGTGTTGAGCTTCAGTGAGTTTGTATGAAGAACGTTGAACATCTGCTGAAAGTGCTGCTCTATTTTGGGAGAGAGCAGATCATTCCTCCTTCTTTATGTAAATCCCAGCTCCACCTCACTGACCTCACTTCCACTTTCACTCAGCATCTGCAACTTTAATCATCAAGAAGAATAATTTTAATGTATTAGTTTAGTCTGAATTTTAATCTAATTCTAGTTTTGAAATAAATCTGCTTCAACTAAAATATTTTAGTTTCCAGAAGAACAGTAATTAGTTCTGTTTATATTTAGGTGGTTGAGAAGGTGATGTTTTCAGTTTCTTACTTAGTTCTGATCTCTTCATGTCAGTTTGGATTCATTAATCTATCCATTACAGTTTAATAATAAAAAAAAAAAGTAAGAATTCCACATCTAAAAAATCAATTATGTTAACGTGAAAACCTGTAGAGGAACTGTTTAGCTTTTTTATTAATTTGTACTAAAATCAATAGATAAAAATTAATAGATAAACCTCGAGACATCCATTATCACTCATAATCCATAGTATCTTCTCCTGACAAGACCAGGTTCTACCCAAGAACCTCGTCTTCTTTTTTAAGAAAACACAGACATGTAGAACTGTTCAAGTGGACAGAGTTTAGATTCAGAATTAGAATTCAGAGCTTAATCAAGTAGAAGATGAAGAGATTAAGGTTATTCAGAATGAACAGCTGATAGATTCAGGTGAAGAGCATCACCTGCAGAGTGCGGTAATAACAGCAGTGAATGAATGAATGAATCCTTGGTGCAGAAACCTGATGTATGGAATCATACATGTGGTTCCCCTGGAGTTGGAGAACGTTGAACTCATCTAACCATCTCTTTATGTACCTTGATGAAACAAACAAAAAAAAATGTGTAAAGTGTTTTCACGAAGCTGAAAGCATAGAGTTGAATAAACTGCATGATTAGTGTTTGATTTTATTCAGCTGCAGTTATGGAACTGAATCAAACATCTGAACTTAGTGATTAAGAGGTGTCTCCATATACTTTTGTACAGAAGTTTATATTAAAATTGTTTTTGATCAAAAATCTTGAAACTTAACTAAGTTCCAGTATCAAAGTTAAACACCTGATTTAAAAAACTGATTCCAGTTTAATTATAATTTTATTATTTCATTCTTCATTAAATCCTGTGTTGCAGACGATGAAGAGGAAAAGAAAACATGAAGATATCAGAACTCACACGCATGCAAAAATTAATTTATTGTTTGCATAATTAAGAATTATAATGAGAAGATTTTGAACATGATGATGTAAGATGAGAGCATGTGATGATCCTGTCTTTTATAGAATGTTATTGACCTCTGTGTCCTGAAACACAAAATACAGAAATAATCATTTAAATAATATAATACAGATTAGTAAAAACAATATCTGATCAAATCGCCGACCTTAAATGTAGAGGATGAGTATAAACATGAAGCTGGTAGCAGTGTGAACAGTTACTGTAACAGCTGCTCTCAGTCATGAAGACTTAAGCCAGGTGTCGGGAATCTATGGCTTGCGAGTCAGATGGGACTCTACTGATGGTTACATCTGGCTCACAAACAAATCTATAATAATAAATAATAACATTAAAAATATAAAACATTCTCATGGTGGCGTGGCCTGGGCCTACATGGTGCCAGATGTATAGTAAATCAGCTCTGAGGAGAAGACAAGTGCACATTGAAATCCTTTCTGACTTTCCCCATACGAGTAACCGTTCATTTAACTGCCACTGACATTGCATTGTGGATACGACCAGAGTGGAGAACAAGTGGCAGTGACTGTCCCTTACAAACGGGAGCAGGTATAGGGTGTTACGGCGCTATCAGCCGGCGTGTCAGCATTTAAATTAAGTAAGACAGCTTACTAATTGCAAGGACCCTTTTAAGCAAAAAAAAAAAAAAAAAAAGGCGAAAAAAAAATAGATATGAGGAGTATTGTATTTTGTAGCAGGAATGCACTTCACCTTGGTGGAGAGAGCAGGTTCTGTTTAATAAGCAAAATTGCATCAATGAAACAGTCAAATATAGTAATATCCTGCGGGGGACAGCAGGATGAAAGCATGTCAAGAGCTACTGTACAGAGTGCAAGCTAGTCAGCAGCAAGTCCGTGAATGAAATTCGGCTAGTTTTGCTGGTGCTTTAGCAATTGTGAAAAACGGAAAGCCATTCACAGATGGGAAGGATGCCAAAACATTCTTGCTTGATGTTGCCAATGAACGTTTGACGACTTTTCGGACAAAGACAAGATAATTAAACGAAAAAAAGACATGCCGCTGTCTGCAAGAACTGTTCACAATCGCACCATCATGATGGCAAATCAAATTGAGGTAACACATGTAAAGGACATAACCGCAGCACCATTATTTTCTCTTGCTTTGAATGAGTCAACAGATGCCATTATTTCAGTTTGGAGTGACTGCAAGGTATGCTGTCGATGACGGGGAATTTGTTCAAATATTTTCCTGAGTTTACTAAAGATACAAAATCTGCCAATGGATTTTTGGTGTGTACTGATGGTGGAGAAAAACAAAGGATTTGTAGTGCTTCTTTGTAAACATGAATAAAGATATTTCCTAAAGAGGCGCTTTGTGCACAGATGTATGGAGGAGATGTCACTAGTGATTTGAGTGGCCAACTTTATTGTTGTCCAAGCCTTAAATGATCGGCAGTTCTAAATACTGCTGGATGAAATTAGGAATAATAATTCTGGTCTGCTTCTGCACAGCAATGTGCTTTGGGAAGGTGCTCAGCCTTTTTGTTTCTTGTCTAAGTGAAATCCAGATTTTTTTTTTTTATTTAAACGTTGAGCATCCTGATTTAGCTAACACTTAGTGGCTCCTAAAGTTCTACTATCTTGTTAACATGACTGAACATCTGAAGCAGCTCTATGTGAAAATTCAAGGCGTTGGAAATACAGTCTTATCCTTTCAACAAACAGTGCATAAAGTGTCGTGTACTGCTGCTGATTGCCAGTAGATTAGCACGGTCGCCTCTTAGTGCTGGGGATTCTCGGTTCGAATCCCAATCTGGGTGGAGTTTCCATGTCCTCCCCATGTCTGCGTGGGTTTTCTCTGGGTTCTCCGGTTTCCTCTCACAGTCGAAAAACATGGATTCAAGGTAAATTGAATGCTCTAAATTGCCCTGTATAGTGTGTTTGTTGCTGTGTGATTAAATGTGTGCCCACCGATGGATTGGCGCCCTGTCCTGGTTGTATCTGCCCAGCACCCGAGACATTCTCCCCTGGATGGGCATAGGGACCCCACCGCGACCCTCGTAGAGGAATAAGCGGAAGATAATAAATGAATTAATTGATAATAAACTCTAAGAATTAACATTACAACCAATTAACTTTTGTAACTGACTTTTTATAAGTTTATCTACTAAATCTTCAATCTACTAAAACAATCAACTCCAACAATTATCTCTAAAATTCAACTTTAAGCACAAACTTCCCCAAATAATTTAATTAATAATTTATGAAAATGTTCAACAATTCATTTTGATAATTACTAAGATGTATTAATTACCTTTAGCAGCGTATTTATAACTATAATCTGTAGAGATAATGAAACACAATAAAGTCATTAATTCTATAAAAGAAAGAAATTTCCTTTTAGTTTTGTATCAAAAAATAAAGAGATGATTTTATTTTTTCATGTAATTATTTAAATTGATTTAGATAATTATTTAAAAAACTATTACACCGTCTACTTTTTATTTTAATACAGAGCGAGTGTTGTTCTTTATTTTGTTTTCTGTCAGCATTAATTTACACAAAATTAATGAACTAACTGAAAAACCCAACTCCATTTCATGTTTTTTTTTTTAAAAAAGAATCTTATAATAAATTCTTTATCCTCATATGGATTATTCTTCTGCATTTTGATGACCTGCGTTTGTTTGTAGAACTTTGATCTCATAATGTATAATCTGAACCTCATTCTCTTTTGTTTTTATTATTAGTTAATACTTGGGTTTCTGCAAAAGTGTGACAATTAAATGTTATAAAACGTGTTGTATTAATACAAATGAACTGATTTGGATAAGAACCTGACTCACAATCAGTGTTTCAGATCATTTCATCCTTTACTGACGTGTGTTGTTCTCTCATTTATAAGTTGCTTTGGATAAATGTGTCTGCTGAATGTAAAAATATGTAAATATGTCAGGGAGGTTAAGGTCAGAGTTTCCACACAAAACGGGTCAGTCGGTTTTTAATGGACTTTGTTTTGTGCACATGGGTCATCATGCTGAAAAAGGTCAGAACCTTCTCTAAAACTACTGTTTAAACTAGTTGGAGTGCAAGTGTCTAAAATTATACTGATTATTTTTCATACTGACCGCTTCTCGTTTGACCTTCTGGAATTTTTTTCTTTTATTTTGTAATTTGTACTGTTAAAAAATTACACTAAAGACATTAACTAACTACAGTGATGGATTGGTGCTCTGTCCTGAGTGTGCTAGCGCCCCAATCTGCCTAGCGCCCCAAACGTTCTCCCCTGAATGGTTATGGGGAACCCCCCTGTGACCCTCGTAGAGGATTAATCAGAAGATAATGGATGAATGAATGAATAAATATTACATGATTATTAAAAAGCAGTATAATTATTCATTTATCTTCATGTGGATTATTCTTCTGCCTTTTGATGTCCTGTGAACTTTAATCCCATAATGTATAATCTGAACCTGTGTCTTGGCACGTTCTCCGCTCAGTGCTGGGGATTCACAGTTCGAATCCCGATCTGGAGTTTCCATGATCTCCCCGTGTCCGCGTGGGTTTCCTATCACAGTGCAAAAACATGGATTCAAGGTAATTTGGCTGCTCTAAATTGCCCCTAAAGTTTGTGTGTATGTGTGTGAGAATGAGTGTTTGCCCAGCGATGGATTGGCGCCCTGTCATGGGAGTACCTGAGACGTTCTTCACTGGATAAGCATTGGGAACCCCCCGCTGACCCTCGTAGAGGATTAAGCTGAAGATAATAAATGAATGAAAGGAACCAGTGTTCCAATTCATTTCAAAAGATTTAAGGTCAGTCAGTCTTTTGATAGACCTTGCTTTGTGTTTATGGGTCATCATGCTGGAACAGGTCAGAACCTTCTCTAAACTACTGTCCTAACGTGCAAATGTCCGACATTATACAGATTATTTTTATTAAAAGCAAACTGGAGTCTTGAAATTAAATAAAAACAACATATACCGACTGCATACGGGTCTTGAAAGGCTTATATACAATTGGTCAGTTGTTTTCCATTTTGTTTGTTAGTTTAGAGTCTGAAAGCGATCAATAATGTATTGAATATTGATGTTATAATGTCCTCTTTCCCGCTGAAACCCAACAAACAGCTGCTTCACATTAAAACGGGAGTCAGCGCTTAACCCGCCTCTGCGCTTAGGTTGCTTGAGCTAACGCGATTGGTGCTCACTTTGACTGACAGGCACGGCGGCTAATAGGCGATTAGTTGGGCAGACCGTGGTAACCCCCTACTTTCGGGAATCTATACGCTTGACAGGAAAGGTTAGTTCACGCTGACGGTAGAAAGGACGAGCATTAAACTCACAGTTTGGCTGGGAATTATCCTCCACACGATTAACGCTGACAACCAACCGGTTACAACCGAAAACCGAACCAGAAATTCACTCCAAATAGCTGTGGTAATGATCGACAACCGACGGAAGTAACTTCAGCCCGTCTGGTAAGAACGTGAAAGCTTTCTTTGACCGAGGAGCTTATCTAAGCTGCTCTCTTATCTCAGTATATTAATAACAACCACCTGAAATTACTTTCGTCTTTCGGTATGACTTTCCCGTTGCTATAAAACGAGTTGAACGTAGTTTTCTTGTATTTACCAGCTGCTTAGGCTAAATCGAACGGCCGCGTCTCAAACCGCGTGTAGAGCTATTGAAGAGTGCACTAACCACCGTATCAATGCGCCACTTTAGGCGAACTACTTACAGCGGTAGTGTGATGTTTGGAACGCCCCCTGAGTTGTAGCTAAAAACCTGTAGTCTCTCAAAAAATGGCTTTTGTTTTGTAACGAATGTGTAAACGATACTTGTTTTCGCTCCGAATTAGGGCAGAAAATCGGAGCCTTCATGACGATTCGATCCGATATCGATTCTTGAGGTCAACGGTTTGATTATTTTCGATAATTAAAAATTCACTTCGATTCGATATGCTTAAAAAATGTTTTTTTTTCTTTCATTAAATCGATTACGTTTCAAATAAATCAACAAAAAAAATCATTCTCCTTTTATTTTTATTTCACACAATGTTTATCACTCGAAGGCAGTTATAAGTCAGTGTCTTGTATTAATTTTTGCTTCTAAAGATGCCATAGGTCGTATTCTCGGGGGGGGGGGGGGTTTCTTACTTTTCCTTGAAGAAGAATTCACATGTATGGCTGAACAAAAAAAAAAAAAAAATTTTAAATCGTACAGTAATTTTAAAAGTAATAAGGATGCTTATGGCCACCAGGGGAAGCTCATCACAGCAGACTCGTACAGCAGGGACAGAGGCGACATCCGGGCACCAGGGGGAGCTAATCAGGGACAAAGTACAGTATGGTAGCAGGCGACGGGATAATGGCCGAAAGTGTGCAGCTCTACGGCGGTGGGGACATCAGGCCAAAAAGAATCTCAGCTGCGTGTTTTGTTCGGTGGGCATGCTTTTAAACAAAAACTTTTCTTACTTTTTTTGGGGGGGGGGGGAGACCTTATATTTAGCAATTCAGCAAAACTTCTACTAGGTCTTATTTTTGAGGAAACATGGTAAAACCGTTACTCCATATAAAGGGTCAAATAAAGCTTTTATTTTATAATTTATTGTGTAAATGATGCTTCTTTTCGCGCTGAACTTGGGCTGTAAATCGGAGCCGTCATGACGATTCGATCCGATATCAATTCTTCAAGCCAATAATTTGATTAATTTCGATACTTAAAAATCTCCCTCTATCCGATACGATTAGGTCTCCTTAAAACCTTTAAGTTCAAGTAAATCAACAATCAGATCCTTGAATAAAGTGTAATCAGTCTAATGCACACTGTGCAGCTCTACGATTAGACATCAAAACCAACACTGACCCCTACAGGCAGACACGTTTTATCTGGTAAATGTTTATATTTGTATATGTGACTGGGTCAGTGTGTCTACCACATCACCAGAACTGAAAGGACACCAGGGGATTTGTAATAAGTAAATAAGGGATAAGATTTACCAGTGAACTGTTCCGCTTAGTGGACCTGGGGGGAATGCAGGCGCCTTCCAGGGCTTCCTTTATACCGGCCGGTAAAGCCCACGGCTTGGTGTAGAAAGGGGGAGGTGGAATCTGTCAACCTAAAAGGGGACAAAACAGAAATGGTTAACCATGTAAATATGTATAGATGCATACCGGTATGTGATTGTCTATAGTATGTTCTATGTAGCCAATGTCTCAAGTGTTGGATTGTTTGTTGAATGTTTTTTGTGATGAATGTAGTCCCCCACCAGCCTTGGGGAATGGTAGAGGTTAATGTGTGGGCGTGGCTGGGTGTATAAAAGCGGGGAATTTCATTCAGATGGGGTTGTTGTTGTCTTGGAGAGGTTATGGTGATTTATGGTCCCGACACAGTACTGGCTGCTGTTAGTCAGACTGAACTACAGGAACTAATTAATGGTAGTGACGCTTCCTGTATGGTTCCAGACGGGAATACCTGTTTGTTTATATATTTTTTTGTTATTTTTAGTTTTTCTTTTCTTCTTTCCACCTGCATGTAATAAACACAAAGTGTTTAACTTACCTGCCAGAGTCTGTTCTGATCTTTGTGAGCTGGTACCTGCCCTCCTATCGATACGCTAACAGATCAAAAATCTAAAAACTTATCAAAACCCCACTGACATTCCCACAGTATATATTAAAGAATATATTATTTATATAAAAAGCACAGCCAAATATGAAATCTGTCATAACATAATGTTCATACAGTTTCAGTCTCAGCAGATGATTGAAGTATGAATTACTGTGGCCTTACATGTCTGCAGCGTTGTTCTGATTCATGTCTGGTCTACTGTAGATCACTGAAACCCATGTTTGACAGAGTATTGTGTCCTTGAAATTTTTCAGACACAGGCTTTTGTGAAAAAAATGAAAAAATCTATTTGAAATTTTGAGTTTGCAACCTTTCATGTTTTTCCTGTGAAGTATAAAGGAAGGTGGAGGACAATAGTGAGGTAGCACCACCCACAGCTTTGGAGGGAGTGGTAGCTCAGTGGTTTGGGTGTTGGACTATCAATCAGAAGGTTGTAGGTTCAAATCCCAGGTCCACTAAAATTACCAATGTGGGTCCTTGAGCAAGACCCTTAACCCTCATTGCTCCAGGGCTGCTGTAGCAACCCGGTGTTCTGACCCCAATCAAGTTGGGATATTTGGAAGTCGCTTTGGATAAAAGTGTCCGCTAAATAAACAAATGTAAATGTACATCCTTTCTTCAAGACAGAGAAATTATTCTACATGTTTTTGAATAACTCCTTGTAGTTTTGCTATTGGCTAACTTCTGCATAATAGTTTAATTAATTAATTAATTAATTAATTAATTAATTAATCAGCCTACACATAAAATATTGCACCTTTATGTAAAAGCGCTCATTATGGCAAAAACTTATGTTAAATCATATCAAATGTCTGTAAACAATATTTTTAATAATGGTAATAAAGCAATAAGGCACGAGAAGGTGTGCATTATTTTAAATATGTCACAGGAAAGTGTTGTTATTAGGCATGACGTCAAAGCAGAGTACAGTTACACCGCTTTCCCATGATTTATTCACAATAATGCACAACCTCGAGTGCCTTATTGTTTATTGTTTACAAACCTAATAATAAAATAATTTTTTAAAAAAGGGTTTGCTTCATAAATTCGTCTTCTGTGTTGTAATCTAGGGCGTTTTTTAAAGTGAACGCAGATCACTGAGTAACAGGTTTCCGGTTTCTCTACCGATCCAACACTGCCATCTAGCGGCCAAATAACAGAGCACACTTTACAGAACTGGACTCTGTGATCAGGGTGCAAGAGAGAAGGACACTCTCCATACTGCTCTCCATCATGGATGACAATAGTCACCCAGTATACACCAGCATCATGGTCCAAAGGAGCAGTTCCACAGACAGACTTCTGTTACAGAGCTGCTCCACAGGGTTAGACTTCAAAGGTCTTTTGTACCAAGAGCTATCAGCCTTATTAATCGAGATTTGGCCTTTTTTGGCATTTTGTATGAAACACTTTGCTCACTTTGGGACACTTTACACTTTTAACACTGTTGACACTACATACATACATACATACATACAGTACATATACACTGCTCAAAAAAATAAAGGGAACACAAAAATAACACATCCTAGATCTCAATGAATAAAATATTTCA
>JAOUQT010000009.1:908720-919521 GCA_025769995.1 Xyliphius kryptos | reverse complement strand
ATTTATAGACCTAATATTTAATAGTCCCATCTTCAATTCAACTGTGCAGGCTGTATTATTACAATTGTCTAGATGAACCTAGGTGAAACCTATGAGACGACTTTAAGCAGCTAGCAGACGGTCGGAATACCTTGTTTGTCTGCTCCCTGGCCTTGATTTTGGATTATCATGGTTTAACTAGCCCTGTTTTATCAGTATGTCCTATGCTGCAAGATAAGAGAGCAGCACCTTTCCAAGTGTAATGGATACCGTCCCGCCCTAACAGGCCCGTCCTGCCCTCAAAATAACTTCAATTATCTATGAAGCCTATATTGTTTTTTGAGCACCATTTGGACCTCCAGCAGTTCAAGGACCATAACCTGCTGTAAGTTACATCAACATGCCGCATTGGGAGGGGGCCAGGCTTTTGGTAAATATTGTATTAATGCTGCTGGTGCCCCTAAAGACATAGCTAATTTTACTTGCCTCATTGTAGAGTCTCCTATAAACAGAGCTCTTTCAAGTTTCTTTCACACTGAGAAGGGCAAACCTATTGGTAACATGAATTGGAGAGACTTTGTGAGTATGCCGCCGGGTCATCACACATGTGCCTTGCTGCGAGGGCTCTAATGCTGGAGAGAAAGAACTTCTATCTCCACCTAAGGCATCCACTTTCCCTTAACATAACAGTACTGTTATCACTCTCACTAACCCTTCTAATGACCGAATGCACCTTTCTAAAACTGATATCTAAGACTGACTAAACATCCTGCATTCCACACACTAAACCAGCTGAATGTGCGACATGATATTACAGTACCTTATGCAAACTCTTCGATATCAAATTATATTAAACAGCTCTGGTGTGGATGGCATGATCTATTCCTTGGATCCTGTAAATAAATGAAAACTAAAAACTGTTAAACCCTAAACTTTATGATGTTGGTGAATGTATTTTTTTAAATATTTTTTTATAAACGTATATAGCTGCGTTATAAACTTATAACGATGACATTACGACACACAACAAGTCTTAACAGAAACCAAATGGGTGCAATCAAAAACTCTTAATAAGTGTGTACAGAACCCTTATAAGACCTATTTATAGATTAGCAATGAAATCATACATTTAAACACTAGTCAATATTCGTTAGCAAGTATACATTTAGCTCAAAGCATATTGTACAAACCATAACACAAGAACAGATGCATAAGGCCGACTCTTCAATACTCAGCATATGAATTCAACTAACAATACAAGAATTCGATATAAACTTGGAGAACATTGAACAAATACAATTGTTTAGAATTGCACCATGGGAACTCCAGAAACTAGATATATTAATGTACATCTCTCAAACATATACAATCAACGATTCCTAAACACACTCCTGTGTAAACAAATGTATTAAAGACCAAAATAAAATAATCAGCCGCAATAGTATTTGGACAGGAACAAAAAAACCATAACACTCACTATAAAGAACTCAATTTTGACAGCAGAAGCCCAAGCATTACTCCTAGCACTAGGAATATGTAGAATCATTACAAGCTACTACTTAGAGAGTGCTGATCCTGCCTTCATCTCTTGCAACCGCCTGATGCACCCTGTTGGTCAACATACAGACTCTTTTTACAGACTGTTTAGTCTGGTATCACCAAAAACAGGGTGGAATTCAATTGAGTAGATGATGAGTCTGGTTCCTCGCAAGGTTTCATCTTCTTATAATCTCAGGGAGTTTTTCCTTGCCAATGTCACCATCCGGCTTGTTCATTAGTGATAAAAACGAACTTATTTAAAACTCAATGGGTGTAACTTATATAGGATAGGATAGGATATTTATTGATCCCTTTGGGAGCGTTCCCTCAGGGAAATAATTTTTTCCAGCAGCATCTTAGGAGATAAGAGATAAAAGTATTAAGTAAAAATTTTATTAAATTTGAATATATAAATATATATATATATATATATTTGTATAGTTGCTGATATACACTCGTGCCTCTTTGCGCCGCACACTACGCGCGCACTCAGGAGTCCATCCAACCGGCGCAATCCAGACGCACGGCCGCTCACCCAACTACTCCTCCTCCGCGGCGCACAGACGGCCGGCCAACTTCCAAAACCTCATCTGCAGTGTGGAGCCACGGGACGCGCGCCTAATGCTCTCCTTGAGGTCCCACACACAGCCGTTTAAACGGAATCAAAGCGGGGGAATCCCAGGGTTTAGCAGAGGAAACGTGGATGTACGTATCTATAAATACAACTGGGATTATAGGATGGTGGATTTTATATATGTGGATTTTAAATATATGGAGGCTTGCTTTAGGTTGTCCGACAGTTGCGCGCTGAACTGAACGATTTCAGACCGTTAACTCTCTCAGTGCGTCCGTTCACACCGACAGCCGGGATCCGGTTCCTTCAGACGCAAAAACGAACTGTGAGCTGCGTTAAAGGTGGGAACGGTCCGGTGCGTAAACGCGTGCGTAACGGGGCTGTTGGCGCTCTGTTATTCCAGGGTTTCCTCTGGCTCTCAGGTCAGCAGTCCTCTATACCGCGGGAGAACAGGCTCTCAAACGCAGAGAGAGGAAATTTGACGCGCGGCGGCCGCTTGCTGATTGGCTAAAAACCCCCGCCGAGTCCCCGCTAAGGTTCCCGCCTACGTGGGAGGGAGGATGGAGGAGAGCTCGGGTTCCAAAGCGCTGGTTACAGGCTGAACAGTCTGGTGATGATGCTGCAGTAATGCACCCGATTCAACTCATCATAATCTAGTGTGTGTGTGTGGGGGGGGGGGGGGTGTGCAAAAGAGAGTGCGCACAGCTGGAAGACCCTTTCAGTCTATTGAAAACACTCCCCGTTCTAATCAATGTCTCAAAACACACATCTATACCATTTGTCCAAAATTGTGGAAAGGAATAGAGATGAAGCAGAGCCAGGGACTTTCCACAACATTTTGGAGCATGTCTGGATGACCCATGGAGAAGGTCTGGTGTAAATAAGATCCTAAATCCATCAACAGGAAACTCACAGGTCACAGGCTGGACAGAAGTTTTTGAAGCCATATCAGGTGTCAACATCAGAATCAGAGATAAAACTAGCACACAACAGAAACAAACGAGTAAAAGAAGAAAATGCAACAGTCATGTGACCCCCTGGTAACCGCGCCCCTGTGCCACCTGTTTTGCAGGAATTAGTTCATGTTTAACAAAAGGATTAAAGTTCATCAGTTGACCTGAACATGGTTTCATTGTGCTGTATAATAAACTCACTGAGTTTAAGAAAAGTTTTTTCTAGAAAGTTTCTTAACTTTTCTGAAATAGTGTTTTTAGTAATGAAACCATTTAGCTCAGTTGAACAAAGTCAGGAGGGACGGGTGGAGAAGGGTCGGGTGGATGCAGAATGGTCGGGTGGAGGAGGCTCAGGTGGAGGAGGGTCGGGTGTATAATAAACAGCTGCCAAGACAACCATAACACCTAATAAATAATGGTTGCCACGACTACTATGTGATACTACAATTTATTAACAATCACAATTTCTGTTACCCCTGTAAACAGTGGTTGCCATGACTAGTGAAAACCCTAAAAAACAATGGTTGCCATGACCGCCAAAACCCCTAATAAATAAACAATGGTTGCCATAACTACAGTACCCCCAATATATTGACAACTAAAATAAGTGTAACCCCTATAAACAGTGGTTGCCATGTCTACTGTCACCATTTATAAGCAGTGGTTGCCATGAATATTATATCCAATGGTTGCCATGACAACTATAAACCCTATTTATCCACAATTAAAACTACTGTAACCCCTGTAAACAGTGGTTGCCATGACTAACATAAACCCTTCAAAATAAACAATGGTTGTCATGACACTTATAAACCCTATTTATTAAAAAATACTGTAAATCTGACTACTATTGGTCCTCATGAACAACAGTTGTCACAACTACTATAATCCACCACTCAGTTCTTTAGAAATGCCATGTGATTCTGTACTCATGCGTCAGAAAAAAAGTCCCATCTTTAAATGAGGCGTGAAAGAGACTCCCACATTTTTGGGACTGATAAAAAGTACTAGACACGGTTCTTAAGAAAAGGTTCCTAAGAGCAGCGCTGTGCGTTCCGAAGTAAATATCAACGCAATAATGTAATGTCCCAAAACAGTTCTGGGACCAAAATAACCCTGACTGAAGTACAAAGCATCCCAGAGCTGCTGTTCGGATAAAGTGCTGCCAAACGAGACAGGTTCGAGGGATGGATCTACAAAGGCGGCCGCCTCCAGAGAGAACCACGGCTCTGGTTTCCACTTGTTTACACAGAGGTCCACATTAGGAAATTCCACTTTGGAGAGGAGCCCGGAGCACGGATGATGGATGTGCGCTGCAATATTACAGTTTAGAGTTTAGCTGACAAGGTGAAACGAGCATGACAGGGCTTTAGATCTTCCCTCATTGTCGGCACTCCGTCCAGAGTCTGAGAAGGTGCTACACCAATCACCCGAGTGGGCATCTCTGATTAGAACCGGGGCCATTATGTTAACACGCCGCCGTGCATACATTACACTGATTGGCGCCAGAAGGCAGCGGTCTGGTCATCTATGTGTGTGGGAAGGGGGAGGAGCTATGTGTACTGGTTTTGCACGTCTTCAATAGGAGCCTTTCAGCTAATCAAGAGAAGTGCCACAGTTAGCCACACGTCTTTTGAGATTCAAACTTATTTCTGTTCTCATTCCCATCTGGTTAGCCCTCCAGAGAGCCTTCTGCCCCCCTCCCTCCAGCTCCCACTGCAGTTATTCCTTAATTCCGTGCTTTTGACACGAGAGAGCAACTTCCTCTTCATTTTAATGTGACATCAAATCCGGGTTAATCAGCCAAACCATAATATATACCTTTACATAACTATATAAACCTCTCTGTAACTTTTAAAGCAATTTAATTAATTTGGGACCTTTAATCAAAAGAGGAACACAAGATGGTCCTGGGTTTAAATTCCCAGAGGGCAGCGGCGAGTTTGCATGTTCTCCCCCTTTCCAGGTGTGTTCCCTCATAGAGCTCAACAACAACAGTCAGGTGAACTGAAGATCCTAATTTGCCCCGAGGGAACGTGTTCGTACATTTTCGGACATTAAAAGGACTTTTAACTTGTAATTGCTGTTTTTATTATTCTGTTGCTGCAGCTCGTCTTGTTTTATGTGTTTTACAATTTTAATAAATGCTATATCGTTTTACTGGTGGCAGGGTGGTTAGCATGTTCACCGACCAGCGCTGGGGATCCCGGTTCAAATCCTGATCTGAGTGAAGTTTCCATGTCCTCCCCGTGTCCGCATGAGTTTCCTCCGGGTTCTCCGGTTTCCTACCACAGTCATGGACCAAAAACATGGACTCAAGGTAAATGGAGCACTCTAAATTGCCCCATATAGTGTGTGGATGTGTGAGTGAGTCATTCCACCCAAAAACACCACAAAGCGCCACAAGAGGTCATTCTTACCTGTGGCCATCACACTCTACAACTCCTCACGTCATGTGTAATAAAAATGTATATGTGCAGTTGAAACTATACATGTCTAACCCAACCGCCCCACCCAACATGTCTGTAATGTTTACATAGTCAGGGGAATTTTGAAAAGTCTCTGCGTATTTCTTGTGCACGTCCAAAACAAGTGTTTACCCTTTAAGAACCATGACGTGCCCCGAGTGACCAAACTGAGCCAAATGTTGGAGATTGATTTTTTTTAAAGGGCAGTGGTCCTTCAGTCGCAGTGACCCCCGTAATATCAGCGTAAATTCAAAAACCCTTTGAGTAAAGACCCTTAACCTTAACATGCTCTTATCCTGGTAGCTGCAGCATACAGGGCAGATGTTCAAGGAGGGGGAAGGGGGTGCAGTTTTATTGGTTCAAGGTTTGGGACACAGAAAAGGGGGTTTATGATCTGACGCTGACATCAGACGTTTATAAATAAAAACCTCATAAGGAGCATCAAATACAGGTATTCTACACCAATTATTGGTTTCGGATTTGCTGCACACCTTTACTTTCCTCAAACCCACACTATTTCCCGCTTTTGTGGAGAGCCCAAAGTTTTTTGTGTTTTTTGGAGATCCCAGAATTCCAATCTATCGTTGGGCACACTGAATCACACAGCCACACACACACAAACACAGACTATAGGGGCAATTTAGGGCATTCAATTTACCTTGAATTCATGTTTTTGGACTGTGTTTAAAAATAAAAAAAATGTAAACCCAAAATGTAAAGGGTAAAAAACAAAGTTCTCTATCTTTTTGTTAAGTGGTTAGCATGTTCGCCTCTCAGCGCTGGGGATTCCCGGTTAGAATCCTAGGTGAAGTTTACATGTTCTCCCTATGTACGCGTGGGTTTCCTCCGGTTTCCTCCCACAGTCCAAAAACATTGGACTCAAGGTAAATTAGCTGCCTGAAATTGCCCCTATAGTCTGTGTGTGTGAGTGTGAGCCCAGCGATAGACCGGCACCCTGTCCTGGGTGTATTTGCCAGCGCAAAAAACATGCTGTAGAAATGCACCAAATCTGATACAAAACAAATCTCATATATGATTTTTATTTTTTTAATTTGAGTAAAGGTCAATAGAACTTTCTGGCATTTGTTGGTTTAGGCTTTTTAGGGTTAAATAAGACCTCACTGCGAGGTGGACCTGGATATTCAACTGACAATCACAACCACCGATAAGTCCAGTGGGTTTATTACCTATCCCCCCCCCTTCCCCACCAAAAAAAATACGGTCCAGGTTTATTTATTCACTTTGATATCAGGAACCGAATCAGGACCAGCTCCATCGCGTCTGTACTTTTACCTTCAGTAGGTTTTTTAAAGAGGCGTCTGAATTATTCAACAAACCAAAAAAAAGTTTCATCCCGAACCCAACACGGCACAGTGACACACCCCAAATGATAAAAACAGTTGTTTGTTTTCACGTCTAAACCGAATATCTTTACATAGCAGACTTTGAACCGTGGGACCTCTCCAAACTTCTTCAAAAGATGTAGCGGTTACCGAGATGTAAGTAAATACGAATATTGTGGATGTGCCTCCACCCATCAAAAGAACCGCGAGCCTGTTCTACTTCAGGAACATCCATTAAAGTGCATCGTGTTCTGATCCAACGGATTTCAAAGGATGGCAGGAGGCACATTGGAAAAATGCATGAGAATAACCATGGGGGGTCCGTCTAGGTTTCGCCTCCTCCAACACCTCCTGGTTGAACTGCCTGCCGTGCGAGCGCAGCACCTCTCCCAGTCCGTTGTTTCCTGACTGGACGTCTAGAAAACAGAGCTAATTGAAGGCGCCGGAGCTGGAAAGGCTATAAAAAGATATTAAAGTGCTTTCATTGAAATGTCATTAAGATATTGCTGCTAAGAGAAACCGTGGAAACCAGGGGAGGCTCTCCAGGACCAGGAATGCTCTCAAACGTAACAGCTTGTCGGCGGGTCATAAAGGTAAAGATAACAGTTTGTTCGTCGCAAAAACAACCTGAAAAGTAATAGAACAACAAAACCTGACACATGGTTCAGCCTACAGGGTCGAGGTTTCGTTTTCTTGTTGTTTGCGGCAATACACTTATTTTTGTTTGGTATTTCGGGTCCCAGTGCTTATTGGACACTTCAGACGGACTCCTTTATTTCTTGTCCTGATTTTTTTCCTTACAACAAGTTGGCGGAGCAACCATTCTCTCTTCGCCAATGGAGAAAGAGAAACGATGTTTTGAGTCTCCTCTATGTCCCAGATAAATATCCCAACTTGATTGGGGTCAGAACACAGGGTCGGTACAGCCCCCCTGGAGCAATGAGGTTCGAGAGCCCCGCTCAAAGGGAGACCCATTGGGATTTGAACCCACAATCTGGCAGAGAAAAGCCTAGACATGGGTCCCTGGCTGCCTGTGGTGACAGCACCATGCCATCAAACACTTCTCTGGCCTTATAAACGGCTAATTCTCATCAATGCCCATTGGGTTTTGGGAATTATCCATTGGAGCCTTTGTGAGGTCAGCCACCGATGTTGGGTGAGAGGACCTGGTTCTCCCTTTTAGTTCATCCCAAAGGTGTTCAATGGGGTTCTTTGTGTTCAGGGCTTCTTTGCAGGCCGGCCAAATTCTTTTCTCCAAACGCAGTGACGATCCATCCATCCATCATCTTCTGCTTCATCCCATGCCCCTCCAGGGGAGAACGTTTTGGGCGCTGGGTAGATATTGCCGGGCACACACAGATACATAGACTATAAAGGGGCAAGTTAGAAGTTCAAATTAACCTTGAATCCATGTTTTAGGACTGTTTTTGGAACCTGGATCCCCAGCTCTGAGAGGCGAACATGCTAACCACCACACCACTCTACAAAGATACAAACCAGCTGTAGCTGGCCAGCTGCTTCATAGAACAGCCACACAGTCACTACGGACCGACCCACACAGAACCTCCGACCTCAGCTCCACCCCATCAAACACCTTTGAGATGAACCAGAATGGAGGTCAAGTCAGGTCCTCTCCCAACATCGGTTTCTGACCTCACGAATGCTTTTCAGAGTAAATGGAAAGGTTAGATGTTGGCCTCCTAGAACCCTTGTCCATACAGTGTTTTATTTTTAATAGTGAGGAATTCTGCCCCCTGGTGAGAGTCTCAGTCACAGACCACTGGACCCCTAAAAGTTCCTAAAAAGTTCCCTCAGACTCTGTATCTCATCAATCACTGCGGCGGTGACGGAGCTGCACCACAGACGCGGCGTGCGGATGTTAATAGTTTCGACACAGACGCGTTCCGTCAGCCGTCCGAGTCTCTGAGGATGAACAGCGGTGCGCCGGATGCTGCTCTTTTTAATAACCTTTTAATTGATGTCATGGCAACACATCAATAATAATGCGATCGAATCCTCCATCACGAAGCGTTCATGTCCTCTCTCACCGAGTCGTCCTCCGTCACTCATTTCCTTTTGTATACCAACTGTACGTCCACCGCTTTCCATCCCGCCCCGTTCTAATTTGGCCTACGCACTGCAGCTGCTTCCTCTCCTCACTCAGCTCTCTCTCCAGCCATCCTTTGTTTATGATGCGACTGACCTTTTTCAAAAGCACTCCTCTATCAGGTTCTTATCTCGCGCCTCGTTTGGTGATCCGCTTATCTAATGATGACCTTCAGAAGGTCGTTTTGGAGGAGTGGACATTGGAGATAATGTAGTGCCGGTGCTGTTCACACAGGTGGATGTGCGTCAGAGAGACGGCGCCATCTTTACAGGTGAGCGGCGGCGTAGGAGCAGCGGCTTCGCAGGTTTTTTGGGGTGGGGAAGGGGGGTTCCCCCTTTTTCTTTCCTACCCTGAGAAGACAGAGTCAGGAAGGAAATTAAAGTGCAAAGGGATATTTTTTACCTTCTCCCGCTATCACGGAGGCGCACACACAATTTTCTCAATCCCACTCACGCTGCATGCTTGTTAGTTCCACTCGAAATGGCAAATGACAAACAATCAGAGGCAGTGGAGCAGCGGCGTAGCGGCCCACAGAAGCAGCAAAACAAAACAAACAAGGCAATTACTGTAATTCACACTACACCGGTCCTCATGTTAAGCGCACACACACACACACACACACACACACACATGTACCTGCTCCATGATAACAAAAATGCAAATCTGAAAACAATTCCACCCTCCTTTTTCAAATGAATACACCGTTTTGATACCTCTGGGGATCTTTGCTCCCAGCTGCCCCCTGCAAGGCAACGGCGTGTGAGACGGCCGATGATCATCCACCCATCATGTTTTAAGGAGGTTGAAAGACGTCGCATTAGTCGGACAGTTGTGCTGGTACAAGAGCCGCCATGATTATTATTCATTCATTAATTCATTATCTTCTGGTTATTTCTTTATGAGGGTCGCGGGGGGGGGGGTTCCCCATGCCCATCCAGGGGAGAACATCTCGGGCGCTGGGCAGATACACCCAGGACAGGATGCCAATCCATCACTGGGTACACACTCACTCACACACACACAAAAACACACTATATGGGGCTATTTAGAGCATTCAATTTACCTTGAATCCATGTTTTTGGAATGTGGGAGGAACCCAGAGGAAACCCACGCAGACACGGAGAAAACATGGAAACTCTACCCAGATTGGGATTTGAACCAGGAATCCCCAGCGCTGAGTGGCGAACGTGCTAACCACTAAGCCACCGTGTCTCCCGCCCCTATTATTATTATTATTATTATTATTGATTTATTCATTATCTTCCACTTCATACTCTATTCGGGTCGTGCAGGAGGGTGTTTCTCATACCCATCCAGGGGAGAATGTTTTGGGCGCTGGGCACATACAACCAGGACAGGGTGTCAAGCCATCACTGGCACTCACTCACACACACCATACAGGAATTTAAAGCTGTCAATTTACCTTGAAACCATGTTTTTGGACTGTAGGAGGAAACTGGAGAACCCAGAGAACACCCATATGGACACGGGGAGAACGTTGAACCTCCATCAAGATCGGGATTTGAACCTGGTGCCCCAATGCTGAGAGGCGAACGTGTTAACCACTAATATTTATTATTACTATTAATAATTAATCAAATAAGGGGTTCCTACCCAAAACCTACTGATTTTGTTTACATTTTTTTATTCATTCATTCATTTTTTCATTATCTTCTGCTTATTCTTTTATAAGGGTCACGGTGAGGTTCCCCATCCCCATCCAGAGGAGAACATCACGGGTGCCAATCTATTGCTGGGCACAGAGTCACTCACATATCCACACACACACACACACACACAAACACACACACACACAAACACACACACACACACACACA
>JAOUQT010000009.1:692306-707026 GCA_025769995.1 Xyliphius kryptos | reverse complement strand
GGGTTAAGGGTCTTGCTCAAGGACCCACATTGGTAACTTCAATGGACCTGGGATTTGAACCCCCAACCTTCAGATTATTGAGTTACCATTGAACCATTGAGTTACCTCACTTTAGTAATATTCAGAAACACAGATTTGGATTTTTTGTTGTCTTTATTTTTTTTTAGTCTGCTTCTCGTTTGCAACTCTGAGGTCCAGAGAGACAAACAGTATGTTCTTGTTGTAAAAGTAGCCGTTTTTGTGCGCTCTTCTCCCTGTGACCTAATTAAACCCAGTGCACTGACAATGAAGCCAATACGAGAACAAACACAGACATAACCAACAGACAACTCAAAATATAAAGAAGATCTTTCCTCAGAATGTGGGTATAATGTTCTCCAGATGCCTTCTGAAAACGCCGTTTCTCCACCGAATGATTGAACATCAGTTAGTCAAAGATTGGGGGTGGGGGTGGGGGTGGGGTGCTAAATAAAGATCCGGGGGCTCAGATCATCAAACGCGGTGTCAAAAGAGGACTAATAGGATAAGCGGTCTACCAAAAAAAAAGCTTCTCAGGAAGGGAAACAAGGTCAAACATTTGGCACGAGCTGAAACATACCAGCGTTTTACAATGGATTACTGGTGGGAAAAAATTCCGTTCGCCGATGAATCCAAGTTTGATATTTTTAGCAATAACAGACGGGTTTACTCGAGGATACTGGATGCGTGTCGTTGGAAACGAGAGCGACACTTGGCGTTTATCTTCTCCGGTTATATTCCCGCACCTGATGAAGACGCGGCCTTCTGACTCCGTTCTCCACAAACACCATGAGTTTATCTTCTTGGATCCTGCGGCGTTTGACTCTAAAACACAAAAATATATTAAACGTGCTATTCGAGCTGCTGACGTTATTTTGATTTACTACGAATCATTTTCTATTGAACATCGAGCTCTGCTCCAAACCGATCCAGTGACCGCCAAGTGAGAGGTCTTAGCCAAACACCACTGAAGACCTGTGGGATAGATGGAAGAGCAGGGTTTCAAAGTGAGCAGGATCTGGAATACACGTGGATTTATTTAGAATTGTATTTGGTTCCGTGCCGAATCAGTTGTGCCATTGTCTTGTTTTTGGAGGCTTAGGAACTGTATGGTGTTGAGTGCAGACATTTTTGTGCATGTTCATGTCATCTCATTCTCAGTTTGTTCTTTTTTTGCAGCTGTAACAGATTTTACTGTGTTGAAAAATCTTAAGATAGGATATTAGAGTCTGTGGTTGTTCTAGGGTCCGTCGTAAACATGCCGTATTGGACCTTGGTTGGCACACTAAAGCATTGGTACACTGGAACCATCCATGGCCTTCCCCAAACTGTGTCTCTAATTATCTATCCATCTATTAGAGGAGAACGTGCTAACCACTAAGCCGCTCTGTGTCTTTCATTAATTTAATTGACTTGATCCATTTTGCCTCCTGTACAAGGGCACTTCAGCTTTAGTACTTGTTGGGACCGGGAATTGAACCGAAGACCTGCAGGTCGCAAGGCTGGTTTCTTAACCGCAAACCTATGACTGCCCCTATCTATTGTGACGAATTGATGATCTCCACAGAACATTTCCCCAATTTTCCCTGAATAACGATATAGTCTTTTTGTATGGACAGCATGATAACCATATGTTGAGTTTGCATGTTCCCCCCAAGTGTGGTTTGTGGCATTAAGGAGATCTAGTTTTCTATGTTTTTTTATTTTCTTTGCCAGTTCATGTCTTAAGGTGCAGTGTACGCTGATCGCACAGTGCACGTTGAAGTTCTAGTTTAAATAATTTATTTATCTAACGCATTTTATAGCAGTGCGTCATCACAACGCAGCTCTTCAGTGTACGGATACAAAAAAGTGTATGTGGCACATACTTAACAGCATTTTTTGAAATAATGAAGTCCAGATATCGGTCCTCACTGATGATCACTTGGAAACCTGCTTGAGGATCGGCATTGGCAGCTACTGTTCAGACTACTCTCACCTGGCTGATAACATTCAGTGCAAATCATAAGAATAATAGTGTTTTTTCAGCGGATTGCCTCGTATTAAAAGATGACGATGACCTGTCCACTGAAAAAAGTCGATCTCAGGATCTCGGGCCACACCTGACTTAAGGCTTCCATCTCCTTCAGAAACGTAAACAGCAGCGATGGTTTCAAGATCACTGAATTCGAAGAGCTCTGCAGATTCTGGACGTTCTCCAAGGAAATGCTGCTTGACCCATAAATCCCTCACCTGCTTTGACTCACAGCTATGCCACATGTAACTCAGCCTGCCAGCATGCGAAACGTTGGTATGGCTTCTTCTAAGAAACTGGACGGAGTCTTCGGTATGACGCCTCAGTAATATAGGATCGAGTTGTGGGTGTTATATGACATGGGAGTGTTTATACTTACCAGCATGGCTTCTCAGGCCTACTGGAAGGCTGACTGTGCGTCTTTGACTCTGCAGACCCCACGCCTCCACCGCCGTAAATTCGGCAGCGTTCAGAAAGGCCACTTTGTTGCGGCGCTGGTCCGTCATGTTTCAGGTGCAGCCGTGCCCGCCGGGGCCTTGTAAAGCCTGTTTATAGATCTTCAGCCCTCGGACGGCCCGACCCGCGCCAAAATCTAGGGGAGCTTGTTTACAGGGAGACAGAGCGAGCGAGTGAGAGAGTGAGACTGAGCACTTTTTCCCAGGCAGGCTGTAGGGATTCTTCAGCAGACTGAAGGACGTGCCTGATGCCATGGCACGGCGACTCGCCAAGGCCGTGCCACACACCCTGACAGCTTTATGTGCCAGTTTAGAGGAGCGCTCTTCGGATTATTGCGGCTGGAGCCGAGGAATGTTAAGGCCTTGCTGCTTTTCCTGGTAAAGCGAGAGGATTCTTAGAATCCGAGCCTGTTGGGACCCCACTGAAGCGTGATTAATGCCCCTGTGCTGTGTGGTGTCGAATAATCAGCTACTGTGTGGATTAAGACGTGGTGTCATATGGACGCTACACCACGATGATTCAAAGCAATTTACACAAGAACACTGACATATATATATAAACTCATTTGAAATTGATTATCGCTAAAAAAAACCCTCATATGCCTCTCAAATATTTGATGCAGGGCAGAAATCTCAACATATACCGTCTCGTGGGACAGTCTAGGTCAAATGTACACATTTTATTGACACGTTTTTTCCAAAATATTGGAAATATTTGACGGGATATTTGCTTGTTATTTATTGGCATTTTGTTTTTATTGATGCGGTTCTGTCTCATTAGCACAGATATAATGGCAAGCAACTACCAGTGTAGTCTGGATGAACGTGTGCTTCCTATTATGTGGTAACATTTTGGGGAAGACCCTTTTACGAAACAGCCTTTAAAGTATTTTGTGCCCCCACAGAGCAGGACGAAGCGACTGGCAGGGAAAAACTTTGTGATGATGTTTTTAAGGAAGAAACCATGAAAGGACCATGGGTCAGTGGGAGACGCATCCTCCCTGAGCCCCTTTGAGTCCTGATGTGGGTGGAGTTTCCATGTTCCATGTAGGTTTCCTCGCACAGTCCAAAAACATGGATTCAAGGTAAATTGAATGCTCTAAATTGCCCTGTATAGTGTGTGTGTGACTGTGTGCCCTGCGATAGATTGGCGCCCTGTCCTGGGTATATCTGCCCAGTGCCCGAAACGTTCTTCTCGAGCCCCTAGTAAAGGATTAGGCGGAAGATAATGAATGAATGGCGGGTGGCCTGGTGGCTTAGTGGTTAGCACGTTCGCCCTTGGTGGAGTTTCCATGTCCTCCCCGTGTCCGCATGGGTTTTCTCCGGGTTCATTGGTTTTCTTCCACAGTACATAAACATGGATTCAAGGTAAATTGAATGCTCTAAATGTAAAGACACAGGGCGGCTTAGTGGTTAGCACGTTCTCCTCTCAGTGCTGGGGGTTCCCGGTTGGAATCCCGATCTGGGTGGAGTTTCCATGTTCTCCCTGTGTGTCATCTCAGCGCCTGAGATGTTCTCTCCTGGATGGGCACGGGGAACCCCACCTTGACCCTAGTAGAGGTATAAGGGGAAGATAATGGATGGGATTATTTAGTATTACTAAATACTCTCCAACTCGTTCACTGCCCTCTAGTGATAAACGTCGCCTGGTGATTCCAACTCAACGAGATGCTAATTCTCACTCCGCTAAATGGTGGAACCACCTCGCCAACAACATCCGTAAGGCTGAGTCACTCAACATTTTCAAGAAACTTGTCAAAACCCTTCTCTTCCACATAAATGAGCCAGATCGGGTTGATGTTTTTTTCCTAAACTACTGCCCCTCGTTTTTTCTCTTATTTGTAAGTCGCTTTAGACTAAATGTAAAAATGTCTCCAGAAATATTAACACCCAGTAATGCATCTTGCAAATCTCTATGTTTTAGAACTTTGTGTGAACAGTTTGAGAAAGGCCCTTTATGTTCCATTATGATACAAAGCACGATTCCTAAATTCACCAAATTCACCTGGTTGGTGAGTTTGGTGTGGAACAATCCTGAACTCTCAATAAACCGCTTTTGGGATGAACTAGAACAGAGATTGTGACACACAATGGTGTATCCTAAAAGCTGCAGTAGCTTTGAGTGTGTGTCTCCATACTTTTGTCCACACAGTGTTCACAGCTTTGTAAAATCAAACCATAAACATTAATAACTGGTTTTCGGAGGCTGCTGTGTGATAAACTTGGTGCCAGTGAAATCGTTAATGCGTGTTTTTTTTAAGCTGAAGGACAAACGATGTGCCCCGCGTTCTTCATCGCCGTGATGGGGATCTATTTTCAGTTAAAACACAACAAATGATCGTTTTTACACCAGTGTCCATAAAGACCCGGTTCTTGTGAAGATTTAATCCAGTTTCTGATTCTGGGGCCAGTTCTTATGGCGCTAACCACTGCCTGCTTTCAGTCTCAGAGGGAGGGCTGCTGCTTTTTTTTTTTTCTAGCTGGAACCAGTTGGGTTTTCTGAAACGTTGGCTGGAATACAAGCAGTCTGGCTTTCCATGACACACTCCGTGCTGCTGCTGTTTTTGTGTCGAACTAATGTGTTTGGGGTAAATCCCAAATTGTACATAAGTGACACACAAATGAGAAAATCAGTCTCACTTCATCATTCGGTTCAGGACTGACTTTGATTGATTTGCATTGCAACCTGCAGGTGGGTTGTATTGTGTTTTCATGAACCTGTAACGATAGACGGGACGTGTGAAGAGAGTGCGACCTAATAAATATACACTTGCGGAAATTTATAGCTACAACTAGCGGTCTTCTCTTTTTATTGGCCAGTGTGAGGGACGGCAATTCTGCCATGAAGTCCAGCATCCTGATGGTTGATGCCGACACTGGTGTTTGTCGGGTTCCATTTAGTGCAGCTGTCAATTTACCGCCTGTGAGGCGTCTTTCTCTGAAACTGCACACTCTAAGATATTTATCTTCTTGCACAGTTGTGCATCAGGGCCTCCCACTCCTTTTTCTTGTAAGTACCCGCCTAGACCCCATATCAACCTGTGGTGTTGCGTTCGATGGTGAACAATCGAATGTAAGAAAGCGAGAACCCGTTTTCCCATTGACATGGTAAGGAACCACAATGCTAAGTTTCAGCCTTGTAGGTACTCGGGAATACCCTGATTGGCTAAGCCGTATGTCCAGCCGTGATATTAGTGATAATAACGCACAACTCTGAGCGCTTTACATTCTTACTAATGTGTGATATACAGTAAGGAAAGCAGCAATTTGCCGTCCTAAAGGTTGCAAAATGGCGTCATCGCCTAATTTGCATAATAGTCAAATTACCCATTTAAGTAAGAAACACCGTGGGACGGAAAAAAGTGAGCAAAAAAACACAATCAATAAGTTATAACTACAAATGTGCTCTAAATAAATGAACGACTTCTGTTGATTTGTTGTCACTTCCTAAAATAAGTGACCCGCATTACATTATTTATCCATCCAGCCATTATCCTCCATTCTTTCATTAGGGGGCGGAGTCAGTGGCAGCTTTGTGCAGTTTGGACGTGGAGCGATGCGGGTCTCTGAGCGCCCAGAGTGTTGTGGAACGGGACTCATGGACAGAAAGTGAATAAGTTTGCAACCGTGGATAACCATTATTTTCCCCATGTTTTTTTTTATGAACTACTTTCTGTATTTTGGCCAACAGATGGCAGTATTTGGTTGTTGGAGAAGCTGGCGGAAACCTGTTACTCAGCGATCGGGGTTCAATTTTAAAAACAGAGACCGGATGATTTGCGATTTTGCTTTCCATAAACGCATTTATGAATCAAACCTTCTTTTTTAAAATAATTTGTATTATATAAATGTACTCTAATTCGCGCCGTACTGAACAACACCGTACCCTTTCGCGTGATTTATTCAGAATAATGCCGTGTCTTCTCGCGCCTTATTGTTATATACCACACTGTGTTTTTCTTTGAACCCCGCTGTACGAATCCACGCCGCTCAGTAAAAACGAAGGTGTTTGTTCGCCCGTCTTTACACTTTATATTTAATCAGCAAGTATTTAAAATCACAACAGCACACAGTCCTGACTTCACAACGAACAAAAATATGGTACATATCTACAGTCTGATCGTGTAGGAGGTGAAATTATGCAGCTAATACCACAAGCCATTTATATTTTGTACGTATACTATATTCCATATAGCATATCTCTACTGCATACAGTGGCTAGATTTATACAGGTTTGTAGAATTATAGATATACGTGGACATATATGTACAATTTAGATTTCAACGTTGCATAAGAGAATAAAATAAATAACAATCTTACAGAAGATATGATTTCAGAAACAGAAAAATGCTATGTTAGAGCCGAAACCGTGAACCCGGTTGCGACGAGACGGCTCGTTATCGAGACGAGCCGCGCCGCACGTACCCTGCAAAAAACAAACAGTCTGTCTGGGAGCGCTGGAATGACTGCCGTGGGGGGAAAAGGAGCGGAGGAGAGCTTCACTTTGCAAAGGACTGAACTTCCCGTTACTCAGTCTGTGCCCGACGGGGGGGCGCTTCACCTCCGAATGTCAGTCTCTGCGTCCTCTTGCTCGGCCACCGTGGCTTCGAGGCTGGCGCGACGGGCACCCTGACCGCGACTTCTCGGGAGGGTGCCGGATCCCCCTTTCCCGGGCTTTTCTTTATCCAAATGACGGGACCCTTTGGGGTGTTCCTGATGGCCAGGGGGTCGCTCCTGGTGGCCGAGGGGATTCGGCGACGAGCAGAAGCTCAGGCTTTGGCAGAGGGCCCCCCAGTTCTGTTCGCACTGCTGTCGCACGCTCCTGCCGATGGCCTCCTTTACCTCTTCGCCGCAGGACAGCAAGATGTTCACCAGCTCTACGTACGGCCTGAGAGAAGGAACAGAGCAGAGGCGTCGGTTAGATTCGATTTTTTTATTCTATATTTGAACAGCACAGAGATCAACGAGGCTTTGAGGAGTGAACTGAAGGTCGTCAAACGTATCTGTGGAACAAATCGGCACTTGGAGCTCAGGTTCTCAGGTTTTGAACCGCCAGCCTCTTAAAGAACACGCTGGCGTACGATAGACCAGCATCTTTTGAAAGTACGCTGTAAAACCAAAGCCACCGCAGTGGAAGGGTTCGTCACTGTACCGATGACAGCATGGACCTTCCATGAGAAGGTACAAAGACTCAATTGATTCCCCATGACTTACACCTTCCCATTCTGCTTGTATACAAACACGCCGCAGAAAAAACATACCAACATGGTCAAAATGTGAACTTTCTTGATGGACACAACCCTACTGGCATTGTTTTTTCAGGTTATTTTCATGTGAAACTGGTGTTTAAACTTCTGTTCATGCAAATTCAGTCAACTGAGAAGAGCTGGGGTGTCCAAACTTTTGCCCGGGCACCAAAAGTTCCTTCTGACGTTTTTTTTACCATAAAAATACACACAGTTCTAAATCAATTTTCATCATCACAATGACCTTTATTTTTTAAAAGGCAGTGTAAAGGAATATATTGTGCTGTATTGTGAGTTTTTCCCGTAAATCCGTAATGTTGATCTGTTGATGCGCGGCAGTGAAACAGGACGTGTGAATACAGAGCGACTTTGGAAATTTATAGCTAAAACTAGCGGAATAGCCGTGCTGCGCTACGGGTGAGAGCTTGATAACGACGTAAAGGTTGAAACACGGTTGTTTTTGAGTGAGTGAACGCTTGAAATGAATTAATTATTAGAGTGAGGCTTGGAGTAAAAAAAATCTGAAATAAATATGTGGAATGACTCCTCTCAGCGCTGGGGGTTCCAATCCCGATCTGGATGGAGTTTCCATGTCCTCCCCGTGTCCACGTGGGTTTTATCCGGGTTGACTGGTTTCCTCCCAATTGCTCCAAATTGCCCCTATAGTGTGTGGATGAGTTTGTGCCCAGTGAAGGATGTACTGGGTGTATCTGCCCAGCGCCCAAGATTTTCTCCCCTGGATGGGCACGGGGAACCCAACCGCGACCCTCGTAGAGGAATAAGCAGAAGATAATGGATGGATGGAAATATGTGAAATGAATGTAGTGTGAGTCTTGACTACGGCGTCCACGCGCTCGCTTCCTTACGTGAATTTATCAAAAGGTTGTCCAAAGACACGATAAGGAATGACAAAGCCAAGTTTCAGCTTTGTAGGTTCTCGCCAAGACGCCAATCCATCCGAGGTGTTACGTTTGATGAGGGATAATTGAACGTAGGAAAGCGAGAACACGTTTTCTTTAAAACCAAACGTGGAAAACAAAGACATGGTGGGTAATCACGGCGCCAAGTTTCAGCCTCGTAAGTATTTGGGAATATGCTGTAGGGGTCTTGCATTCGTTGACGATATTGAACAAACCATTGAACGTAGGAAGGTCAGAAGCAGTTCATTTTTTGCACGGACATGGTATGGAGTCACGATGCCAAAGTAAGACACTCGGGCATGAACAACTCTAAAGACAGATGACTTTTATAGTTGGGGTCAGAACACAGGGTTAAATACAGAATCCCTGGAGCAATGAGAGTTAAGGGTCTCGCTCAAGGACCCACATTAGTAACTTCAGTGGACCTGGGATTGATCTTGTGTAGCAGGATAATGAGAAATAACCAAAAGCCCCTCCTCTGCCTCTGAACATCTGACAATATGTTCTCACTTCTTTAGAGAGACACAGAGGCAGCCAGATAGAGTAGTTTTAGAATGGTGCTGCCATTGTGCTGCAAGGTGGAATTACATTGAGAAAATTATGATTTATTTATTCAGACCGAGCTGATGAATAACACATGAAGCCTGGTGTTTGAAATTCTGTGCCCATTGGTGATCGGCTCATGGGCCGGACTTTGGATGTGCCCGTTATAGAGACACCTTGTGGGTTTAAGTGGGTTATTCCTGCACATGCATCAGTAACTAAAGTAACTAAACTAAATAACTCTGGGTTTTTGTCACAAGCAGTTTACTCTTGACTCATTGGGTCACACGGTAACGCAGTTTGCTGGTTACTTATTACAAAATTAATCAATCTGGACTTTATTTATTAGTATGCAGCAAGGAAGTCCTCCCTGTGGGTTTTCCAGTCCCTCCCCTTATTGTCTTGGTTGTACACTCTGGTTGGGAAAAGTCTTTGGTTGAGTTTGAGTTTCATGGTGAACTGAATGGCTAGTACAATATTAAGACACCGGGAAATATCGGCTTCCCTTTAATGTGAGCTGTTCAAAGAGAGAGTGTGTGGTATGTGTGGAGCACCGACCCTTTAGGGAGTAAGTCCTGAAAGTGGATCATCTCCACAATGACGTTCACGTTGTCCTTCGCCGCCGAACACAGGTTGTGCCTGGTGTAGCATTCTCGCTGGAGCTGGAACACCATGTCCTTTATGGCCAAGCACTTCCGACTGATGCAGCTGAACTTGTGCCTCAGGCCGTGAGCCATGCATTTCAACGCGTCTTTGATGAAAGACTTGCCCTAAAAACACACAACATTGGATTCATACAGCCGGCCTCTCGCACAAGCTCCCAGTCCGTCACACCTGCCGGCAATGCAACGTATACAGAGTGCACTAAAGCTAAAGGGCCTCCCGCATCCGCTGAGATAACCCGAACCGCTCAAATTCCTGCAACTCAAGAGCTCGTGTATGTTTTAAGTGCGAAGGGTTATGGCCCCGTGGTGACGCACAGAAGACCGTGTCTCCAGGCGTTGTTTCACTCAGCCCCTGGATGTACCTGGATCTCGTGAAACCAGAGCCCAGGGTAAGACTACGAGGTTCTCCTCCACCTGCCACCAAAGCATGGGTCACGACCTCTGCGGAAAAGAGCGAGGGGGAGGCGAGGAACACGCACCTGGGAGTCAAACTTGCCGGCGTTGTGCAGAAAGGTCAGGCAGATTTCCTGCAGGCCCCGGATCTCACACGAGTTGTTCTCGAAGCACTCGAACACGCCGCAGCCCACGTCGCCGGCGCTCACCAGACAGTGCTGGATCTCCGCTGAAACAGAGAGGGACGTCGAGCCAAAGTCATTCGTGATTCATCGGCACGATCCTGAAATTCTGCTGGAATTGTGCGTTGTGCTTTTTCATTGCGAGACAGAAACGGCGAGTTCAGAGAGAGTAGAGCTAAACAATACATGAGCATAAAGACATAACCTTTCACTTCATGCGCCCGTTTGCTCGCTCGGAGATAATTTAGTACCTATTTTGGATTTTGTTTCTCTCCAGAAAGTCCTAGCACTGTATTTAGGGGACAAATTTAGCAAGCAGAGTGCGCTACCGAGGTAATTAAGGTATGCTATTAAAGTCAAACTGAGAGGCAGCTGGCAGCCGATGCCCAGGCTGTGGAAAAAGCAAGGTTAACTGTATGGAGGGCAGGGTGAGATTAGCTTTATCTCTAGCTGGGGATTACTTAATCCTGATAAAATCCTGTAAAACTGCAGAGAACCATGCGGATGAAACGGGTTGAACATAAATATATATCGGACTCGTTCTGCCATCACGCTGTGTAGGTCTCCTTTGGGTTTCTCTTCAGTCGTTACAAAGCAGAGTGCCATACGATCTTACAGTCTGAGGGAGGCGCTGGTTGTACCTTGACTCTCGGGATTGACTCATGCTGTTTAAACCATAGCAGTCTTGATCCAGTGATTTGGAGACTTTGGAGCGTAATCCAAGCCCCAGGTATAAATATAATGCTGATGATGACGGGCTTCGCAAGGCTTCATACAGACATGATTATACTTGTGGCCAACACTGTCAGTACAAAACGTACTCGTCTGTATCTGTCTCCTCGAACGCTTTGTTGCACTAAGTGCAATTCCTTATATGTTATTACACAATTTTTAGTTCACTTTGGTTTATAATTATATCACAGGCGTATACGTAGATGATTTATGGATATTCGACCAGGCCTGAGGTCTGCGAGGAAAATAATAATAATTATTATACAGAAATATTAGAAGCACATGGTGTTCATTTGGGTCTGAATAATTATCCAGTGGGCTTTTGAAGAATTGCAGCCTAAAATATGTTGATGCGACATAGTCTGTAATCTTACATCCTAACACACACGCACTTTGTATACTATACAAAATATATATACTGAAACGGATTTCAGGACTTATTGGAGCCGGATTCATTTGGTTCTTGTGCAGTTTGGACAACATTTTAAGAAAACAAGCAGTATTGTTCATGAAGACGTTTTGGGTTCTACT
This sequence comes from Xyliphius kryptos, assembly GCA_025769995.1. NCBI lineage: Eukaryota > Metazoa > Chordata > Actinopteri > Siluriformes > Aspredinidae > Xyliphius > Xyliphius kryptos. The sequence goes on along the minus strand of JAOUQT010000009.1, from coordinate 695,327 downwards.
TGCTTTTTGGAAACCTTAACGAGTGCTGCTGTTCCTCCTCTGTGCCCCGCAGTATTTTTCTTGCTGTAAGAGAGGAGGCGCTACCTGCCTGGTCCACCGTGCCAACTTGGCGACTTTGCAGCCCCTCTGGCGACTTATTTTTTCAAAAAGTGACTAGCGACAAATCTGGCGACTTCTTCTGGTTCTTATTGGAGACTTTTGGAGACTCCGCGCACACGTTCTTCAGTTACCGTTCGAAGCTGCCCCTGGCCCCGCCCCTTATTTACAAATAGAGATGTAAATATAGTCAGCGGAACCTGATTAATCGATTAATCACTGCAATTAACTTCTTCTGGTATTTAACCGTTTATTATTCGGGGCTTGCCACAACAATGAACTGATATTAGACGCGGCCAAGTGTTTTACACCTTCCTGACACAACCCTCACCCTCTCCCGGGCATGGGACACACAGACTATGGGGGTAATTTAGAGCAGCCATTTATTTAGTTAAGTTACAAAAAATGCTTTATAAAATTGTTAAGCTGCGTTCTCTCTGTAGGGTAGTCACGTGACTACGTGGCAATAAAATGGGATTGTACCGTCAATATGGCTGGGAAGTATTTATGTTGGTCTTATACATTCTTAATTTTTGGGGTATGTGTCTAAAATTATCGTACATTTATCGTTATCGAGGTGAACTGCTCAATATATCGCAATAGTGATTTCAGGCCGTATCGTCCCAGCCCTAGTCAAGACAAAGCATTAAAGGCAAACTTCGAAAGCAAAAAAATAACCAACAGATGAAGTTCATTTGTAGTTTTTAACTTATTTAGCAAGTTTTTCTCTCCCACAGTGTCATTCCATTATTCTATAGCTTCAAATAGGCAAACAGACTATTATGCAAATTAGGCAATGATGTTATTTAGCGACTTGTAGCGACTTGTAGCGACTTTTAGGACAGCCAATAGCTGCTTTACTTACTGGGCAGTTGGCAGCAGGGGCCTGGTTTGCCTGTAGAAGTAACATACTGATGTGTCATTATTATAGCGAGAGAGATAAAACACTGTATGTAAAGGTGCGAACCTGCAAAAGCGCACCAGGCAGCTTTAGTTGGAAGACGCATGCACTTTTTTTTAAAGAAGGATTTGGCGCAGTTATGATCAGTATGCCATTTGGCTGCTCGTCTGCAAAATCACTAGTGGTGCCCTCTCTCTCTCTCTCTTTCTCTCTCACCCCTGCTCTGCCTCACTCGGAGGAGGAAAAGTGAGCCGCTCCGTCGCTCCGCTCTGCTTGTGTTGGCGCGCGCGCGGGGAATGCGCACGGAGCGCTCGAGCCGGCTGCAGGCTGCATCGGGTTTCACACACTGGGACTCTACACCTCGCTATCTGACTAACGTATGTACTGTAAATCAGTCCTGGGTTTCCAGTGAATAAAATCGTTTCACCCGATTCAATCAGACGGATTTCCATTGGCGGTGTTTTGAGTCTCGTGTCCAGATCGTGTCACCTGGTCGCTAAAGATGTCAGAATTCCGACGTCTTTTGGGCAAAGTCCACGGGATCGTGCATGAAAAGCGCACACACACGATGCCAACGCAGCACTAAATGATGAAATTATTAATTCAACGGCTTATACCTGCTCAGAACTCAGGACATGGCGGCCTGTAATCTTTCTGAAATGCATTGGCCAAATTTTTTCATGCCAGATGCCCTTCCTGGCTCAACCTTTGCACTCTTAACAGGTTGGGGACACTGTGGGAGGAAACCTTAGAAGTGAAAAACCTACACGGACACGGGGAGGACATGAAATCATGTTTGGGGGACATGATTTCGGATTCGAAGCAGGAAACCCTGAGAGGAGAACGTGCTAACCACTAAACCGCCGCGCCGCCCTGGAATGCTTCATCATCATTATCATTGGACTTAATCCCACGGCTTAATCCACGCTCTTGCACCACAAAGTGTTGCGCCATTTCTACAACATGCAAATCTGGGGCACGGGCGCGCCTGCAAGCACCGATGTAAGGAGTCGTTGCGTCACGTGAACCGGCAAAGTTGCGCCAGATGATTGCTTTACATCTGGTCATTCAGTAAGCAATTTACAGGCCTTCCAGTTTAATGTTAGGGGTCAGAACACAGGGACGGCATTCCTGGAGCAATGAAGATTAAGGGTCTTGCTCAGGGGCCCACATTGGTGACTATAGTGAAGCTGGGATTTGAACCCACAACCTTCTGATTGAACACCCAGCTACAAATGTGAAAAGAAATGCGTTGTTGGTCGCATCTTCTTGGTTTAAAACTGTCAGGCCTTTTTAAGGAACTTCCTAAAACACGTCTCCTCCAGACGCTTACTATTTAAAAAAAAAAATCAAAGGTTGTGAGATCGGATATGAAACAGGTTTGAGAATCCTGCAGTGTAGCTGCCTTCCCCTTAACCACAGACTTCTGTCTTTTGTTGGTCGCTACACTTTTAAACCTCAACTCAACACACCCCTTGAAGTTGGCATGTTCTTAATCTCTTTATAGTTTAGGCGGTAACCCTCCCTCCCTCCCCCCATATTACTCTCTGCTACATATTTGAAACGTTAACCTGAACGAGGATGAAGAATGGAAACAATGCAAAAGAAAAGCCGGAGCGACGGAGCACTGACTGAATTTCATGTGGATGTACTCATATGGATCTTCCTGCCACAGCTTCTCGTCTTCATCCTTGTAGCACATCAGCGGAAACACCACCTCTCTCGTTATGGTCTGAGGAAAGAAAAAGATGGGAGCAGATGTGCAAGAACACAAGTGGTTTGGAGGGCGGGTCATCCACCGAGTGTCTACACCTTAAAAATCTGTCTGCTGTAACAACGGCTCAGAACTGTTGGTGGCGCTGGGGGAGTGGTGGAGTTGCGGCTCCCTCCCTCGCTCGGAATCCCGATCTGAGTGGAGTTTCCATGTCCTCCCCGTGTCCCCGTGGGTTTCTCTGGGTTCTCCGGTTTCCTCCCACAGTCCAAAAACATGGATTCCAGGTAAATTGAATGCTCTAAATTGCCCT
>JAOUQT010000009.1:546922-562847 GCA_025769995.1 Xyliphius kryptos | reverse complement strand
TATATATATATATATATATATATATATATATATATAATTTTATTTATTTATTTATTGTTCTTTAAAGTGACAGTCACTTATAAAGAAAAAAAAAAGGCTAAATTCATAAATCGTCTGGACGCATATCATTAGGCTTAAATATATACATTTACAAAAAATCTATACACACAGCACTTTAGTCATCTTGTTTCTTTTGTCTGAACCATTTAAAAAATATGTATTTATATAAAGTGAGCCACTTTTGTTCAGACCCAGTAAGTAGGTTTTGTTTCACTGTCTTTTCTATAGATGACTTCATTTAGTTTGTTGTTCCGTTGTTGTAAGTACTTCATAAGGTGTGTGTTAATATCGGAAGTAATTATCTGGAAGAACTAAATACAAAGCATTCCTCCTTCAGCTGCTAATGAGTGTTCTGCTACTGAAGCTGTTCTTGTACTATAATAGAATTTCCTCCTAATTACGTCTTCTCTTTCTTCTCATTAAGTGACCTAAATGACTCCAAATTAGCCGCAAAGGAACAAGTTTGTTCTGATTTTTAACCCGCAAGTGCGTCTTAATCACCTTGTCTGCGAAGGGAACCATGAAAAAGATGAAAAGGCAACCCCTTAATTGATTTACAGGCATTTAGACCAACAAGTCAAGCTGTGAACACAGCGATTCATAAAGCTTAATGAACCCATAAGCCCACAAGGCCTTCGCCCGGGCATTAAACCTGTCACAATTACAGAGCAGTGCTCCCCTTGAGGGCTGTAATAAGAGTGCCGGAGCCCAGACTCAGTGGAAGCACTTAACTATTACTTTTGACATGTACTGTTGCATTCCCAAGGTAAATCGAATAATTACTGCAGTGTGCGTTATGGAGGGAAGGCCTTACTTGAAGTGTGCTTTGTAACTGACACATTGTAAATCCTGTTATCTTGACCCAGGTGCTGGAGGCCTGCTGGAAAACGTAGATGTGACGGGAAACTCATTTGTTGTCGATGCTCCTCGACCGGCTCTCCGGCAGGACGTGTGTCGTTTTACTACCGTTTGTTGTACCGTCGCTCTCTTTTGTACCATGTTTGAAGGTCCAGTGACAACAGGGCAACATTCATAGCTTTTAAAATGACAGCCTCAGACTAATCAGAGTGGGCGCCATACACCTCACCAAGGTTGCAATTTAGTATCATTACCGTTAAATCCTGGTTAAAAGAACCGGATTCCAAAAGCCTAATTACAAGGTGTTAATAATAACAATGTAATGACAGTCATTTTCAGGCTAGCCCAAACCAAGCGCTTTGCACCGTCTGCTCAGAGCAGATTTACCTTTATCAATCATCCTTCCTTCAGTTGAACCTTAGTCAACAGAAAGGGCTAAAGCTTGCCATTAAAATTACCTCTTTGGGGTTAAAGACCAGACACGGTTATCCCATACACGTTCTGCAGCCAGTAAATCCATCGTAGGAATGGATTACCGTACTCTATTCTGAGCATTGTACACAAATACCTTCTTGTATGTATGTTTTTTTTTTTTTTTTTTTTTTTACACCTAAACTTAAACAAAACCCAACACGTCTGGATTTAATTGTCGGCTTAATGATCCCTGTTATCCTAAAATATTTGGTCTTCTATTTGCAGTTACTCTTTATCGCTTTAATTGATTTAGATATTTGCATTGTACCAAGAGGATTAAATAAATAATCAATTCTAAGCACCGAACACAAATTATGTACGTTCTTTAACTCACACCGTCTGGAATAAATGGACAGATTAATGATCGCTGATCAGTAGTTCTTGTTTGTTGACTGGACCTTAAATATTTTGCTGGTGTGTTCAGCATACTTACTGATCCCAACAGATTGGTCTTGTTACAGTAACCTTTAACAGCTTGGACACCAAACTATTTAATGCATTATATAATCCAAGAGGCTTAAATAAGTGAAGATACAACGTTTAATTTCATTAATGTTTTTGGATGAACAGACTAAGAGACTTTCAGTATAAAGTATTAGGACACATCAGCCTTTCAGATGTCCCGTTAATAGTTGTTCCTTCTTTGCAGCTGGTACTGCTTTCACTCTTTCAGAAAGGTGTTATTAATTAATTAATAATTATTAATTTTTATCAATTATTGGTGCGTTCAGGTTCCGATTGACAGGAGGACTTGGTTCATTTAGCAGAAGCTTTTATTCAAAGGGACTTATAAATATCCCACTTAACATTTGGGACCAGAACACAGGGTCACATACAGAATCCCTGGAGCAATGAGGGTTAAGGGTCTTGCGCAATACCCACATTGGTAACTTCAGTGGACCTGGGATTTGAACCCACAACCCTTGGATTACTAGCCCAGCACCTTAACCACTGAGCTACCAAGTACCCTATTCCAAAAGTTAGGGCTCTGTGTGGGACAGTCAAGTTCTTAATCATCACAATTAACCAGTCATGCCTTTATAGACCTTTTGTGCACTTTTTTATTTGACAGATGCGTTTCTAAATAAACAAGTGAAGATCCAACTTTTAGTTGGTGCTTTGAATGAACAGTTTGCGCCTTTCTATATAAAGTATTGGGACACCTACAGCAGCCGTTTGGACATGCCATTCACTGTGGTCTCTTCTTTGCAGCTAGAACTGCTTTCATTATTCTAGAATGTTGATTTACAAGATCACGGAGCGTATATATGGAAATTCTTGCCCTTAAATCAGTAATTGGTGCGGTCAGTTACTGATGTTAGATAGGAGGACTTGGATCACAATCTCTGATCTAGTTTACTTCAAAGGTTAGATCTTTTTATTGATGCCTTCGTGTAAATAGGCTTGGTCCGTTTGTATAAAGTATTGGAACACCAACTTTGTCACATCGGAAATCGTCTTTTCTTTGCAACTAGAACTGCTTTTAGTATTCCAGAAATGTGATTTACAAGATTCTGTAGTAAATATGTGGTAATTGCTTGGATCACAATCTATGGTCTATTTTCTCCAAAGTTTAGGGTTTGAAAAATGCAAAAATATATTTGAACGTATATTTGACGTAAGTGTCAATGGTCACATTGTTGGTCACAAATTTTCAAAGTGTCCAGTAGTGGAGGTCATCTATTAGTGCAGACAAACAGTTTATTAGTTCTCAGAGGGACATGAGTTTTAGGGAGTCGGCAACATGAATGCAACGAAAAACAATTATTGGTGGTTATTAGCGCTTTGCTCGTTATTTTCTCGTTAATCAGACATAATGAGCTGAGGGAGAGCGTTTAAAAAAAAACGAGCCAATGGCACGCACACCCTTCCCCTCATTACCTTCTGCCTGGGCGGTGACTTCCAACTTTTCTGCCTCGGGATGCAGAACAAACGCAGAGAACTTTAAATGCAGTGTTCGGGCTTCGAGCTCCACCAGGAATAAGTGACTTTTCGGTTTTGCGGCGCGTCAGGTTTGAATGTTCGGTGTGTTGGGCGGTTTGTGAGGACCGGGATGAGCACGGAGCTTAACGATAAAGCAGATGATTCCCAGCAGCAGAGAGCTCCGCGGCTGCCGTTCAGCGTGGAGGCGCTCATGGCGCCCCGGCGCAGAACGCACCCAGACCCGGCCAGGACTCTCTCAGCTCCCGCGGTGCCGCCGTCGCAGGTTCCACTGTCCGTAGAGGACTGCGGTTCCCCCACGTCGCCGGTCAAATCTGAGGCGTCGGATCGCGATGATGGGACCTGGATCCATAGCGCCTCCTCACCGCAGTCACGTAAGTTTACTCACTTATTAAATATGACCGTTCCTGGTAAAAAAAAAAAAGAGAATATCATGAAAAAAGGTTTTAATTTCTGTAATCCCATTCGAAAAGATAAACTTGTGTATTATATTAATTCATACAGACTTATTTATTTGATGATTATTACTGACAACTAATGAAAATCCCAAATTTAGTATCTCAGAAAGTTAGAATATTATTTAATAAGACCAATTAAAAAAAAAAAAAAATTTTTTTAGAAATGTGTATAGCACTCAATATTTAGTTGGTTCTCTTTTGGCCCATTTACCGCGGCAATGTGGCCTGGCATGGAGTGGATCGGTCTATGGCGTTGCTCAGGGGTTTTGAAAGCCCAAGTTGCTCTGATAGTGGCCTTCAGCTCTTCTGAGTTGTTGGCTCTGGTGTATCGCTGGTTCCGCTTCACAATACACCAAAGGTTTTCTGTGGGCTGTAGGTCAGGTGAGTTTACTGCCAATTAGGAACGGGCACCACGGTCCTTAAAGTCGATACTGGTAGTTTTGGCACTGTGTGTCAATTTCTGTTGGAAAATAAAATCTGCAGCAGAAAGCATAAAGTGCTCTAAAACTTTTTGGTATAAGGCTGTGTTGATCTCGGACCTCAAAACATAATGGAGCAACACCAGCAGATGACATGGCACCCAACCCATCACTTAACGTTGAAACTTTACTCTGGACCTCAAGCAGTATGGATTCTGTGCCTCTACTTTTTTCCACCAGACTCTTAAATAACTGCCAGAATTTTTTTTTAACTGAAGTGTTTACTTGACATCATGTAAAAAAAAAATGTTAACATACAGAACATTTTTTTTTGCCTATTACATCCAGAGTTTCCTTAAAATTTTTACTCTGGTAATATATAATGCTTAGAAAAGGACATTCAAGAAAAATGCGAAGAACATTGGATTCTCCAAAAAAAACTTGCGTGCAGCAAAAACAAAACCTCTAATGGGGTAGAATACATCTATACGAGGCTATAAAAAGTTAAAAACCCATTTATCAAATATGATTCACTGGGCGTTATAGGCATAAAACACTGATTATCCGTGTCCATAATGAAAATTATCATTTAATACCTACCTGGAATGAATGCGTATACGGACATCATGACGTCACAGTATCCTTAAGAGTTCACATTTATTCTAACACCTTAATTAAAACTGCATGTTTGAAGATACCTTTCATAGCTTTATTAATACACCAAATAAAACATCCACAAATTCTGACCGTATCCTGACCATACTTTTAAAACGTTCCTGAATTGTAAGGATTTAATGTAAAGGTTCTAATTACAGCAGTAAGGTCATTTATATCCCACAAGGGACAATTTGCATCATTACAGCAGCATCAGTGATGGTGAAACAAACATTATATAAACATATTTACAAGATAAAAATTTAAAAGACTACTTAAAATTGAAATAAGGTTAAAAAAAATCACAAATATTTAACTGATCATGTTTATACGTGATCACTATCTACTCCCTTTTTTTAAAGCTTGATGGATCGCTGAAGTCTTTTATTCCTGCGTGTTTGGGATGTTGATTTATTTATTAGATAAACAGCCCTTTAGATATTTCCACAAATCTGATTACATTCTGTTTGCTCACACCACAAATTAGTTGTTATATAATGAGTAAAAAAATAGGTGCAAAATTCATACAGTACACAAAAACTTGAATCTATGTGGTTACAGCACAAAACCTACAAACTAAACACCATATGTGCATTTCTTTTATATACAAAGTCACCACTTGGACATTTAATGGTCAGGAAAAAAAACCTTGTAGGATAAAGAACTGAAAACAAAGGCATTCATCCAATTTGACTTTTTGCAGGAGTGGCAAGTATGTTTTAATGTTTAAAGAAAGTCTGTGAACTTAATCTAAATCTGATGGAAGTTTAAAGGATGCAGTTCTTAAATCTGGTTATTTGTATATATTTATTCTAAATTTACATGAAGTCCACAGAATAGACACTCGATTAAAAGTCTTTGACTTAAAATATAGGTTCTAAGAGCGTCAGGCTCAAAACATCTTATTAAAAAGCAGAACTGACGATAATGGAACAACTATTTCGGTCGGTTTCTTCCTTTGTTGAAGAAATAGCTTTTTTTTTTTTTTTTTTTTTTTTTTCTTTTTTTTAAAAGAATTCATCACATGATCATAATCTTAATAACTGAGATAATCTCGACTAAATAAACTTTATAAAGTAAGTAACTTATTTCTTAACTTAATTTTAAGTTAGTTGGCTATTAGCTACTGTAGTTTTTTTTTAACTAATATTTAAATAATATATAATTGCACTGGTTTGCTATATTGGAAGGCCTTCAGTTCCTCCCTGTCTTTACACTAGTGGGCGACATGTCAGGTTAGTGTGCAATGGTCACTTATAATTAGTAGTAGCCAATCGTGTGAGGTCACATTACTTTTGTTTAAAATTTAGTTTGTCATTAAAAGCTGGCTGTGTTTGGAACACATTCATTGGTAAAGGGATTAAAGTTGGATGAAAATTTTGTTTGACATTAATGTATGGAATCTAAAGAAGGTGGTCATTGAATTTGTTACTTTAAAAGAATTTACAGATTTTGCTTTAAATGTATATTTAGTAAATTTACCATCTTAAGTCTGTATGAATTCTATAACATTAGTAATTAGTTTGCCAGACATATATTAAGAAAATGAAGTATAATATTCAAACTTAAATACACATCTCACGTGATGTGTAGCTGTTTGAAACCCTAAATATATATTTATTTCTCTACAATTAAAATGTTTAAAATGTAATCGTGCTGATGTGAGTGAGGTTTTTACAGTGGGCCTTTAATCCCAACTTTTTAAATTAAAAATATTTATAATGTATATCATTTATTCACATTTAACATATATATTGTTTTGTGTGTGTTTTTTCGGAAATAAAAAAGCAATTTAATTGTCTGTTTCAGGTCACTTAAGTCCGAGCACATGTTCCCTTCGAAAGCACAAGACGAACCGTAAGCCACGCACTCCCTTTACAACGGCTCAGCTCCTCGCTCTTGAACGCAAGTTCCGCCAGAAGCAGTACCTCTCTATCGCCGAGCGTGCCGAATTCTCCAGCTCCCTGTGCCTGACTGAGACTCAGGTGAAGATCTGGTTCCAGAACAGACGAGCCAAAGCCAAGCGGCTGCAGGAGGCAGAGTTAGAGAAGCTGAAAATGGCCGCCAAGCCTGTGGGGCATTCTATGCTTTCATTGCCGTTTCCTCTCGGTTCCCAACCGCAGGCAGCCACGCTTCTTTACGGACAATCTGGACCCTTCCCTCTTCGCAGATACGTGCTCCCTATGCCTCCGCTTGGGATTTACTCCTCGCCTTTGGCCTATAGCATGTATAATTTATCCTGAGGGGCTTTTTCAAGTAACAGCAAGGAACTATTTTTACTCAAATCTAACTGGTTCTAAATCGATGGTGCCTAAACACTTTTTTTTTGACCATCAGGCCGAGAGGTTAAGTAGCCGAATTTTATAAAAGTGACTTGTGGTTGATCAGCGAGCGAAGAGGCCACAGTTTGGAAAAACCAACACGATGCACCTTATCATAAAGACTATGCAAGTTCAGATGCTGGATATACTGAACCCTGTCAAGTTGGCTCAAGGTTCAAATGTAAAAACGACCGATGCCACTCAAAATTCTACGAAGAACCCAAACAAGTGTTTTTTTGTTACACTTTAGGGAAGTGTAGCTCAAGCATGCACAACTGTTCTGCAGGATTTTGTTCAATAAACAGTATTGTATATTTTGTATTTGAATATGTCACAGAGTTCTTCATGGTCAATTTATCCCCCCCCCCCCCCCAACCATGACATCCTAATTTAAATACGCTAAACCAAATAAGTGACTTACTTGACTTCCAAATAGACTTTTGTTTGCTTGTGTAGCACGGACATCGAGTATATTTATATGAGAAATGTAATATGTTTCATAATAAAATCATTTTTGCTAAATGTCCACTGGCATTATTGGAGTTAAGTCTGCCTACGACGATGCGTGTTCAACTCCATCTGGACGAACAGTCCCAGATCACCATAGCGATTCATAAAATAGAAACTGTAAACCAAAAAAAGCTACGCGGCAACAAAGCGCATTTCTGAAACTCTAGATCCCGTGGTGCTTATGACATTCGTGGACTTTGATGATCGAGCGCATAAGAATGCGAGATAAGCTCTGCCATAAAGGGCTGATCTGCCGTTAATGCTTTTTAAATTGAGCTCCTGAAAGGAGGCTTTTAAGCGTTGGTGCTTTTAATCTTTAAAAATGTTTCGCTCCATCTGTATGGCTTTCCTTTTCCTCTCAGTGGCCCGAAGGAAAGTTAATTAAACCGTGTCACTGCGTGACGCAGTCAACGATGGTGCTCTCCTAAAGCTATTTCTGCTATTTAAACTCCCTCTGCGTTAAAGCTTCGGAATGTTGCTACCTATTGAGCGTGGAGAACCTGACCTAATCCCATCGATTGTGTTTAATAAGGCGCATGTCGTTTAGAGGCCCACACCCTGTCTTACACCCAGGTTCGTTATTGTGTGCGACGCAAAAGTTTAATGGCATGAATTAGAGCCCTGAATGCAAATGTATCTGGGCTGTGCTCGTGCTGTTTCATAAAAAATATCAATATTTAAGATACGGTTGGTGTGTTTTTACATGCATCATGGGAGTGTGCCCTTGGCAGTGTTCCTAATGCACAGGAGTGTCAGCACATAGAACTATAAGCCAAACCTGTTAGTGGTTTTGATGTGACTGCTGGGTGTATGTGCCAAAGTATACGATGATTACAACGACTTAATGTGAAAGTGTGCCTTCCCTTAAAGTCATTTGTAAACAAACATTGCATGTGAAATAGCAAGAGGGGTGTGCGTGTTTGGGGGGGGGGGGGGGGTTTGTTTCTATACACCCTGCCCACACGTCGATTAAAAAATGATTAGGCCGTCTCTGTAGAGGAACATGAAACAATTATATCTTTACATATGTAAAAAAAAAAATTAACGATAATGTCAAACTGTCTTTAGTCTTCACCCTTGTTTTCTTTTGTTTCAGCAAATTACGGTTTGTCTCACAGCAGGTGTGCCCACACTTTTGGCTCGAGATCAATTTTTTGGACAGATCATGATCTACCACGATTTATATATTTTTAAAATTTTTGTAACTTTTTATACACTTAATGTTATTAATAAGCAGCAATCCAGTAAAAAAAAAAACACTTATTCTGATGATTTACAGTAAATGGGGTCAGGGGTCTGGCAAGTAGCTGCTAAAGCCTCAAGCAGGTTCTCCAAATGTTCATCAGTGCCATGGTAACAAGCACACCAGTCAAATGTAACGTACATTTAAATTAGCGGTTCAGAACTGGTCTCTGCCTGGGACCCACATTTTCTCATGGACACCAAGTCGTGATTCTTTTTTTATAGAATGCAAGCCACACAAAATTTAGAAAAATTGCTTTCATAAACACATTTTAAACATGCACTATATTGCCAAAAGTATTCACTCACCTGCCTTGACTCACAAATGAGCTTAAGTGACATCCCATTCCAAATCCATAGGGTTCAGTATGACGTCGGTCCACCCTTTGCAGCTAGAAAAGCATCAACTGTTCAAGAAGGCTGTCCACAAGGTTTAGGAGTGGGTTTATGGGAAGTTTTGACCATTCTTCCAGAAGTGCATTTATGAGGCCTGGCTCTCGGTCTCCGCTCTAATTCATCCCAAAGATGTTTTTTCGGGTTAAGGTCAGGACTCCAGTGCACAAAGCAAGGTCCATAAAGACATGGATTACAAACATGTTGGAAGAGGAAGCGGCCCGCTCCAAACTGTTCCCACAAATTTGGGAGCATGGAATTGTTCCTTTCATTGGGAAAAAGGGGCCAAGACCAATTCCTGAAAAACAAACCCACACTATAATCCCCCTTCCACCAAACTTTACACAATGCAGTCAGACAAGTACCGTTCCCCTGGCAACCGCCAAACCCAGATTCGTCCATCAGATTGCCCGATGGAGAAGCGCAGTTAGTCATTCCACAGAGCGTGTCTCCACTGCTCTAGAGTCCAGTGTCGGTGTGCTGTACACCACTGCATCCGACGCTTTGTATTGCACTTGATGTAGGGTTGGATGCAGCTGCTCGATCATGGAAACCCATTCCATGAAGCTCTCAGCACAATGTTCTTGAGCTCATCTGAAGGCCACAAGAAGTTTGGAGTTCTGTAGTGATCGACTCTGCAGAAAGATGGCGATCTCTTCGCACTGCTGACTCCGCTCCATCAGTTTACATGGCCTACCACTTGGTGGCCGAGTTGCTGCGGTTCCCAAACCCTTCCGTTTTCTTACTATCCAGCTGACAGTTGACTGGAATATTTATGCGCGAGGAAATTTCACTGGATTTGTTGCCCTGGTGGCGTCGTATTACAGCTGTAATGCACTAAGCTCCTGAGAGCGAGCTGTTCTTTCACAAAAGTTTGTAAAAACAGTCTGCATGCCCAGCTTCTTGATTTTATACACCTTGTGGCCATGGAAGGGATTGCAACACTGGATTCTGATACTTTGGATGGGTGAGCAAATACTTCTGGCAGTATAGTGTACATGCAACATAAATTTATAAACAATTACTTTATAAAACTGAGATTATTTTTATTTTAATTTTTGTATATTTCTAAATTATTTCAATAATAATTCATGAGTGAAAATCCACATTTCAAATACTTGTTAGATTTGCGTTTCGCCATTTTGCCTCCTAACATTACGGTTTTAAAAGAAGGGTAACCGGTAAACGAATGGCAGGTTGACGCGTGCATCTTCATTTATAAAAAATGTTCAGTGGAACCTCTGTTTTCGTTGCTAATCCATCCGCAAACAATCTGTTAAATCTGAACTGAAATCAGGGGGCGCTTATTTGTATTAAAATCAATGTAAGTGCAATTAATTGATTATAGAGATTCCAAAAAAAAATCCTCAACTAATTTAATAGAGAATAACTGTTGTGGAGACTTTCTGTTCATGCAGCTAAGTTCATTGATTTTAATGCCGACTTGGTTTTGGATTTCCTATCAATCACTTATTGTAAAAATAAGATTCCTTAGAGATTAATAACTGATCTGTTTAGCACTGGAGTAAACGCCCTGAAGCATTCAATGTAAATTCCTCAGGGACGCACAGTAATGCCGTCGTTAGCATTTTGCCTGGGTTTAGATCTTTTTCAGGGCACACTGGGTCCTTCCGTTGTAGAATTTGCATGTTCTCACTTGGTTTTCTTTAGTTGGTACATTGGTGATGCTTTATTTCCCATGAATGAGTAGCACCTGCGTCATTACAACTACACACCAAGGGTGTGAGTTCCCTGGAAAATTGAGCCTCTTCACCCTTTTGGCTGAAAGTTTGTTCATTTCAGACGTCATTGCTGACGTTTTCAGCTTGTCAACAATTTGGTGAAGCTCAAAGCATGACTGGCATTAAAGTGGTGAAGAGAATTTCTTACCAAACTGAATGACCGAGCCAAGAGGATGTAGGTTTGGGAATCTTTAAACGGCATGAGGGTCAATAGGTCTGGAACTACTTCTACTTAAGTGCCATACTGAGTGCTTACTTGTGCCAAAAATAAAAAAAGTAATTTGGAGATTGTTTGACAGATTGCTTTACTTCCACTTGTGTCCATAAAAGCCAAAGCACACCACTTTTAAAATGCACAGTACTTTTGAATTTTGAAGCTTGAAAATGTTTTTTTGTGTTTTGCTGAGTCAGGGTTTGGAGCCTAACCCATCTTTTATTGGACAAAATTTGGGGAAACACCCTGGACAATCGTACATTCTCGTGTACCGTCACACCTAAATATGATTTATTATCTACAGTTCACCTGATTTATGTCTTTGGACTGTGGGAGGGAACCCACAACGAGAACATATGAACCATCTCCCACGACTCAAACTCAGGACCTGATTGCTGTGATGCGATAGTGTCCCAGCTCCAAAATCTCCCTCCTGTTAAACTTACCCGATTCTGTATAAATTTTAGTTCTGGGAATCCAGGTTCGAAAACCAATCTGGGTGGGTTTTCCATGTTCTCCACATGTTTGAGTGGGTTTCCTCCCACAGTCCTAAAACATGGGTTCAAGGTAAATTGGCTGCTCTAAATTTACCCTATATGGTGTGTGTGTGAGTGAGTGAGTGCCCAGCGATGGATTGGGGCTCATGTCCTGAATGTGCATGGGGTCAAGTATAGGACCTTGGTATAAGATTAAGTAGAAGATAATTGGATTGGATGTTCCGTAATTCAATTTCAATTTCCTTGGCAGGTTTTGTGCCTTTTTTAAGGGAAAAAAAACTGAAACCAGAGTCCAGAACAGAAGGTGAGTGTTCCAACAGTGGAACTTACAAGTTCTGGTATGTGGGCCAATATCTCTTCTTTTTGCCGAAGTGCTCCAGTGAGGAGCTTTGACTTATCAGCTATTTTTAATCTCAAATGCTGCGCTTCATGTCAACCAGACCGTTACTTAATTGTGCTTGACCTTTAATTTTGGCTCAACCACTGTGAAATCATGTGTGTGTACAGTGTTCAGTGATAAGGAGCCAAAAACATTCCCTGACTCAGTCGGCCCTCTATCTCTCCTAACCATGGGCTTTACTGGCTCTGACTGACTGCCTCTCAGTCCTGTGGAGCCATGTCACAATTACAAGCGATTTCACAGTCCATTTCCTTTCCTTTGTTTTGAAAACAAGCTTTGGCGTTGGTTTGATGGCAGATTTTATTTTTATTTTTTTTCCTGAGGTGCAAAATTGCCTTTCAGCACCAGAAATTAGCTTCACTCCTTTGGGTTGAAAACCCAGGATCTCTGTGCCAAGTCTGTGCGACTGTTCGCTCCACTTAGTGCTAAGCTTTAAAATGCCTTAAACCTGGGAGGTCTACGAAGGTGGCATGACACTTACGTTGATCCAGATATAGACCTTTAATGCACACAAATTACAGCTGGTTTTGGGCCTGCGAACTTATTTTTAGTTAAGTTAGTCCGACAGCTCAGCCGAGGCACGCTGTGTTTTCAGGCGTTGAAAGAATAAAAGGCAGGCTGTTATTAAACCGACACACTTTTTTTTAGTGAAGCTAAACACATTAGCTTTAAACCTCTTGTTCAGTCACATGGTGCAAATTTGTTTTATCAACAGAGTCCACTAAAGGTCTCTGATTCTATTTATAGTACAAATTAAATCGACTACATCTAATTTCAGCTCAACTAAAGCTTAAACCGGATTCTCCAAGTACATCTAGTGCTGTTATACACACGTGTGTGTGTGTGTGTGTGTGTGTGTGTGTCAGATATACATTACTTGGGTGGATCCAGTACCTGTCAACACACTCATGCTGTCATGTAATTGTGCATATGTGGAGAATAGTTTGGGGAAGACCTGTGCAAGGTCCATAAACACACAATTGGATGAGTTTTGCATGGAGACACGGCTCACACAGATTCCTGACCTCATCCCCATCAAACACCTTTATGATAAATATTTTGAGACAGATTTTGAGATCCAACATCTCAAAATTAGGGGTCTGTCCCAACGGATAGGCCTGCAAGCACACTCCCAAATCCAAAATCTTGTAGAAAGCCTTTCCAAAAGCTGTTAAATGGAATTCCTTCATAGACCTTTGACGTGTGTGTTTTTTTTATTTTTTTATTATTATTATTTTTTATAGAACTCCATATTTGTATAGTCTTGCCAATACAGGAAGCTTGTACAGTTAGAGAGTAAACCGTAAGTCTGCTGCAGAATGTATATGAAAACCATTAAATCAAAATAAACACATTCCCAAACCCAGAAAACAAGGTAAACTTTATAATATTAGTAAAAATATTAATAACCGGATTTCAGTGTCTTAGTCACAGCATATTTACACTCCAGTTAAAAGAAGGAAGAAGTCATGGATGGTTTCCCCGGTCAGTTCCCAGTTTGTAAATCACCCAGGAAACTTCTTTATATTCACCTTTATTAACCGTTTAATGGCATCATTATAAAAACTATTTTATAAATCCTAATTGTTAATAATGAAGCCAAAGTGTCTGATCATTATGTATCTAACATCATCCAAAGTATTTTCTTTCAGTTCCATGTTGGTTTCATTTACAACAGAGTGGTGAAGGGGAGGGCAATAAAAACCGGTTCCAAATAAAGGAATCCTGCTGTAGGTGGTGCTCTTGGCTTAGTTTTATCCCTGTGGACTGCAGGCAGAAGATTCAACTGGAACCTGTGAAGTCCCTGAACATGTCTGTGGAATGTGTGGTGATGTTTGGTGGATTCCCAGACCTTGAAGTTTCCTGCCCGTCATTTACACCTTAAAAGTTCAACCTGCTGTTACCCTCATTTCTATTTCCTGTGAATTTGTCTGGTTTCATTTCTCAACACTGACAGAATATTACTGATGGTTGGTGCTCTGGAGGGTTAATGGGGCCTGAATCAAATTCATGACCATTATTAGTTATTTCTATGGAGAAAGTGGTTACTCAGAAAATCAACATTATTATTTATTATTCAGGTCGAAGTCCTCGTTCTACTGCTCTGTGTTTAATACATATATAATTAGATTTAGGCGATAACCTGATGCCCTTCCTGGAGCAACCATTCTATTTAATGGGCATGGGACGGGCACCATGAGTGCATACAGCTCTAATGACTATAGGGAGGTTTAATGACCCCTGCCCCCTACCTGCTTGTCTTTGGATGGGGGTGAAAACCCAACCAGGGATTCACTCTCCAGTCTTCCACCATTGGCCCCTGAGCCAGTCCCCTGAACTTTTTGGCTTTACCGGTGCTGTATTACAGCTAACCACGCGCTCTGACCCAAACGCACGTTTGGAAATATGAACAATATGAAGGAAGTACTTTTCGTTTGGTGTTTGTATGTTCTCCCCTTTGTGTTGGTTCCCTCTTGAAATTTTGGTTTTCTGCAACAAATATCCAAATCAGGTGATTTAAGCGTGAACGTGCAGATAAGGAACACCCCGTGCAGGTTGTGTTCTCACATTTCTCACCCCGTCACCATGATGCCCATTGTGATGAGAGTGTATGATGTCATAGTTTGAGCGTTCACTCGGGATTTTCTCAAGAACCAAATTTTTAATCACTACTTTAAAAAATGAACAAACCTTGCGAATGAAATTTGCCCAGAGTCTCTCTTTTATTCCACGGCTCATTGTGTTTGCTCCTCGTGTGTTATTTAAACCGCCGTTTGTCCTGTAGCTCCTCCGCCGTGCTCGTATCTTGCCATGCTGCATATCCTGTGTGTCTTTACTCCAGCTGAAGTAAGGGAGGACATGGCCATGGATATGTTCAGAGGAGTGCACAGCTGATTGACAAAAAGCACAATGGCTCTGATGGGTTGGGGGAGAAGGCGAGCGAAGCCGCTGCGCCGCTCTCCAGATACACCTGCCAACATCACCGGTGGCTCGTTCGTCGTGTAGCGCAGCCGAGCGGAAAGACCAACCTTTGTGCGGCAGAACGTTCACACCAATATGCACACACGCATGTATATTAAATAGTTCCTCTTGACTGAACTGTGGGTTCTTCAAGATGTAGAATACAGATTATATCCATTCACACGGTCAGATAAAACGCGTTGGGTAAACAGCACGCTGCTATAGGCTGAGTCATCTTGGCGAAGCTTTGACTGTATTCAAGGCCTGTAAATAAATTCTGCGTCGTGTTTTGTGCTATGAGTAAGCAAAGGAAATTAAATACCATTAGCTTATCTGGGCTTAGAGATAAGATCTGAACTACGCTGTACAAAAAATCTAATTACTTGCAATTAAATGTCTTTCTGTAGCTGAGTGCCAGTCCTGATGCTATCTGCCACACTCTGCTCCTTAAGTGGTTGGAGATGGCTTTTAGCGTGTTTGTTCCCAGTTGGAAACGTCGCCAGTAAAGCGCGCCGCCTCAGTGATGCAAGACGGTTCTCAGGAATTATTGTACTTATCGAGTATTGAAACATTAGGGTATTTTATAGACAGTGACTTACTATCTTAAGTGTTTATGGTTGGAGTGCAATGAGAAAGAAGGTTCTTGGGAGGGGTAGCTCGGTGGTCAGGGTGTTGGACTATCAATCAGACGGTTGGGGTTTCACTCCCAGATCCACTGAAGTTACCAATGTGGGTCCTTGAGCAAGACCCTTAACCCTCATTGCTCCAGGGTCCTGTATCA
>JAOUQT010000009.1:520465-540950 GCA_025769995.1 Xyliphius kryptos | reverse complement strand
TAATTAAAAAATCCCAACCGTTTGTAAAACACCCCAAAGACCCCGTTATTCCCCCCCCCCCCCTTTCCCGTGGTGTCACCTGCCAATCAGATGGCATAGTGAGTCACCTAAATCTGATTGGAAATGCACATAAGCTCACACGCCCTCAACAAACTTACCTTTACCTAAAATCTGCAAAATGACATTTTAGGTTTTCATTTCTGCAGTCGCTCACACTGTAACTGTATTTTGATGAGCTGTATGGGATTCCGTCGTGCGAGTGATGTAGCGCTGGGATACGTACAAATACGTACAAATGTCCTGTGGTCAGACGCTAACATCCTCATCCTCACAACGCCGGTTTGATTAGATCCTTCAGAACATCTGAAAGTAGTAAAAACATGGACAGCGAGCAAGTATAAAAACACAAGTCTTTTGTTCCTGAGAGTAGCATTTTGGGAAATCCCTTCATCTTCCCTTCAAAGCCCACGAGCAGGTGTGTGTTTTATAAATCAGTTCCCATTTTATATGTTCTCCCAAGAACTGAAACTGAAGCACCAATAATGAAGATCTTTATAACATGAAGATCACAGTTTATAGCATTTTAATGTTTAATGCATGAATAATGATGATGAATAAATAATGTTGTACATGAATTATAGAAACTTGGATATGGCAGGTTTACAGCAAGAAAAAAAGCCCAGCCGACAGACCATAATAATGCAGACATGCGCCTACATGTCTACTGATTTTGGAACAAGCTTAAGTGTTACACTACTTACACATAGTAATTATACTGATATTCAGTGCGGGTTTGGTTCTGTCCTGGTGTTTAATAGACATCTGATTAGTGGAGTTTTATTGTGACAGCAGGAAGCGTGTCTGATTTAATAGTTTTAAACATGAAAAAATAACTAAAACCTGGGATTTCCTGGCAACCACCAGACATGTGGTTATCTTACAGCGGGGTGGGGAGTACCAATATGTATGGAAGCCCATTTCTGCCAATAGGAAGGAAAAAAAGACTTTTATCCTAAAATTCTTACTTCTCTTCTCAAAATTTTGGCTTTTAATCCTAAAATTCTCTTTGTTCATCATAGAATCTGACTTATAATGTTCAAATTCTGACTTTTGATCATGGACTTTTATTCTCAAACTCACTTTTTATCCTAGATTCTAATTTGTAATCTTAAAATTCAGACTTTTACATTTACATTATTTAGCATCTTTTATCCAAAGCGTCTTGCATGTATCTCAGCAGGTTGGGGTCAGAACACAGGGTTGATGCAACACCCCTGGAGCAAAGAGGGTTAAGGGTCTTGCTCAAGGACCCACAGTGGTGACTTCAATGACCTGGGATTTGAACCCACCACCTTCAGATGCGTAGCCCGACACCCTTACCACTGAGCTACCACTCCCACTTTTGATCATTAGTTGATTCTGAAATTCTAATCTTTTTTAGAATTTTTGATCCTAGATTTCGACATTTAATAACAAAATTCTGACTTCTCTTAGAATTTTGACTTTTATTCCTTAAATGCTCACAGTTTATCCCAGAATCCGTTTTTTAATCTTAAATATTGGACTTTATACTATAGGATCTGACTGTTTTATCCAAAATTTTTATCGTTCATTATAGAATCTGACTTTTTTTCTTATAGAAAATGTTGTTTATAGATGCGAGACATGTCAGTAAGCCAAGAAGGGATAAAACATCTTTAGCTGTAGTGTATTAAAGTGACCACAGAGTGAAACCAACATTAAACTCAAATTCAGCTTAAAATCTAAAGATTGTGAACATTTATAAGAACAAAAGTTTTGGGAAACAACTCCTAACTGTTTAGTACCAGTGTTTCCTTTCGTCCCATTTGTGGATGTTGCTCTGCGTTGTTGAGAATTGTATGCTTCCAACTTTTTGGAACACTTTGGGGAAGGCCCAGTATTCCAATAAAGTCATGGTTATGATTGTTTGGTGTGAAGGATATTTAGTTTGAGCCTTAACCCCATCCAACACGGTTGTGATGTTTGGAACTACAACACAGACTGTGAGCCAGGTCTTGTCATCCATCATCAGTGTCTGACCCACTAGACACACTCCAAACTCTTGTAGAAAGCTGGTTGTCCTAAAATCTCTTGTAGGTCTGAATATTTTTATTTATATTCTGTAAAAAGTGCTGTTCATTACAGTGTGTACTGTACCTGTTCTACCTGTTCCATCAGTGTTACCTGATTATCCTGCCTTAAACTTCCTGCGCAGTTCTTGGTGTTTGGTGGATGATAAAATTTTAAACCTAACAAGAAATAGGTCACTGCTTTTAGTGGGGTTTCACTCGGAACTAAAACAAACAGTGAAGAGAGGGGGGGGGGAAGCCTCTATCTTCCATCCCTTTATAGATCACAGCTCGCCCCCCCTGTGGCTATTACTGTCGGAGAATGTTATATCGTGTCTGCAGCGGCTCTCCATCATAGAATGTGGAGTCCAGTCATGTAGCCACAGAAGTGCTCGTTGTTTTGCCTGAACCAGCCCTCGCACTCCAGTGACTTTAATCCCCGGGCTGCGAATGTTCTCATATGTAGTGCGCTAAAAATAACGCCACATTAGAAGCCTTCACCCATGAATTGCCTTTACCTTAACTTCCCCATGCATGCCAGGAGTGAGCCGTCTATACAAATGGGTCATGCTGTTACCGTGCTGAAAAGAGAGCTTCCACCCTAAATGGGCCCATTTTAAGACGACATGATGTATACAAATCACCGCCCCTTGGGATGTGTCCTTTCGCATGCTTTTATTTTATACGCACAAAGTGCAGGGACGTTGTGAAGCACATGCCTGTGATGCAGTGTGTGGGAACTCTGTGGAAGCTTCCCCGGGTCACCGTCGATGCATGGTAGGCTGGAATGCGTGTCTCGAGGGTGTTTATGATGTTTGCTGAACCCTCAGTTTCCTCTGATTGGAATTGCTGGACTGATCAGACAGATAAAGGAACCGCAAGTGCAAGAATGCGCTGTGAAATACCCCAGACTCTGCAAATACGCCGGGGTCAGTCGTTACACAACCGCAACTGCTGTAAAAACAGAAATATTTGCCTTCTTTTGAATGGCCTGCTGGGAATGCTCACTACCGCGGCCTGATTTTTGCCATCGCGTGTCTCCGCCCTGAATCCGTATTAGTGGCTATTTGGTCCTTAACTGAGTCATCAGCTTTTGTCAGACTGGCTGCACAGGACAGTGTGGCGCTTTCTTTCTTTTTCTTTTGACTTTCTGGAAACGACTTAAGATTTTCTTCGGGCGAGATTACAGGGACCTCGTAAAGACGTCTTTAAAGAATCTGGCATTTCCAAGTTCGTGATCATTACGCAGTCCTTTTAAAACTGTTCTCATTTGCACTTAAACACTTCAGCGTTTTACCTTTTATTGTTCGGGGGTCACCACAGTGATGAACTTTCATATTAGACTTTGCCAAGTATTTTATGCCAAATGCTCTTCCTGAGGCAACCCTCACCCTCTACCGGGCTCGGGACAGTCGGACACCCTAAACATTAGAACCACTAAGGCATTGTTCTCCTTCAAGGACGATGTAGACAGGATGGACAAAGTACTGAGACACTGACATTACACCTACAGGAGCTTTCATGAATGAACGTCCTTTTGGTTCCCAATTTACAACTTTAACCGCTTCCACTCTTTCGAGTGCTCTGCAGAGGGTGGTGAAGGCTACACAGAGGACCTCCATGGACATCTACACCTCCAGATGCAGGAAAAGGGTCTCCTGCATCATGAAGGACCCCTCTCATCCAGCACACACACTTTTTGTTCAGACAGGAGACTGCGGAGCATTAAGTGCAGAACCAGCCGACTGAGGAACAGCTTCATACCAGAAGCTGTGAGACAGCATTTAATCCAAAAAATTTGTGATTCCAGATGCAGCTCTGATTTAGTTACTCTGATAGTATTATAAGTCCACCCGCAGCGTAGTGTATGCCGCATAGTTAAACCATGTAACTGCTGAAGGTGGAGTAGCTACCTTTAACTAAATTATATGCGCCAACACACATCCGTCTGGGCTTCTTAATTTATTGAATTCCGAGTGCTTTAAAGAGAGCTGATAAATTTGCTCTAAAGTTTAAAGTTTGGGTGTATTTATTTATGTAGTGTTTCTACAATAGTACATTGTCTTAAAGCAGTTGTACAGAGTTCTTAACCTGAACCCCTAAAGAACAAGCTGAAGAACCAGTGGCAGGAAAAACTCCCTGATGGTGTTTGTTTTTAAGGAGGAAACCTTGTGAGGACCGAGCCTCGGAGAGGAACTCTGGTCTCACTTTGTCAGTGCGTTGGAAACCAGTGGTTTAATTTTAACAGCTTCTCGTTTTGTCCTTTGTGAGAAATCTCTATCTTGGAGGTAATTATTAAGTGAAGCTGGGAAATAAATCTGGTATGAAGTTTCATCCTGTAATGTGGTTTTAAAAAAAGCATTAAGTGGAAATACTCAAGTAAAATACAATAGTATTTCAGATTTAAAGCCTGAGAAACTGAGAGTTCTGCACTTTGGTTGGGGGGTGATCCGGGTGGGATGTCTTGGTTTGGCCATTTAGCTTTTTCACTCTTGTTTTTGTATTTTTAAACCAGAAATAACATTAAAAGCTGCTGACTTGGCTAATTACATCACACTTTTGTTTTGAAGCTCCGGTGTTCTGTTTTATTCCTTTGGCTTTAGATGTTAACTTAATTAGTTCCTGAGGAGCTTGTTGGAACATTTATTAGTACGTTTCCTGTGTGTTGTACAGTGAATGATGTGCTCAGCACTTTACAGACGCCGTGCGGTTCTCTCAGGTGTCTCAGTTCAAATCTGCCTGTTGCTTCTTCATCATCTTAAAGCTGGACATCATTTTTGAGACTTTGAATGTCTGGAGCTGCTGAAGTCCCGCAGCTCACTCACTCACTCACCCACTCACTCACTCGGTCTTACGCTTTTATGTGTCCAGTTGAAACACCTCGACTGTTAAAGTCGATAAAAACGATAAAAATTACCATGATGGGTTTGATGCCTGTAGAGTTTGCATGTTCTCCTTGTATCTGCATGGATCTAAAAGACTAGAAATTGATCCCAGGCCTGAGGCACTACCTCTCCTCCCAGAAACTCTCAAACTGACCAGCATGGTGCTGTTGGCACGTCCGCTTGGGGCTTTAGGTTCGAATACCGATCTGAGTTTGTATGTTCTCCCCATGTCCATGTGCAGGTTTACTCCGGGTGGTCCGGTTTCCTCCCACAGTCCAAAAACATGGATTCAAAGTAAATTGGCTGCTCTAAATTGCCCCTATATATAGTGTGCTTGTGTGTCCAGCAATGGATTGGCAACGTTTTTCCCCCCACTCGCCCTCAACCTGACTGGCATGATGTAGTGGTTAGCGTGTTTTTCTCTCAGCACTGAGGATCCGGTTTGAATCCCAATCTAGGTGGAGCCTTCAGGTTCTTGTCAGTGTGGGTTTTCTCTGGTTTCTTCCCACAATCCAAAAACATTAAAATTGTCGTGGGTGTACCCGCTCGGCGCCTGAAACGTTCTTCCCTGGGTGGACATCAGGAACTCCCCTCCCCCCTGATGCAAGTAAAGGATTAAGGATATGATGAGATTAGATGAATCTATAATGAGTAATAAGTCCATCCATGTCCCGTATGGGTTTACAGTGGTGTAATTACTGAATAGACCTTTAAATAGGTTTAGTTTAGTTGTGTACATTATATAACAGTACAGTACACAATATTTAAATAGCATTTTGGCCTGAGCTCCTCTCCCTTGACGTGGCTGCTTGTTCTGATGATAGAGGGCATCTGTCTGCAAATGGCACTGATGTGATGAGATGAGTCAGATTGAACAGGCAGCACTTCAGAAGCGAGCCCAAAGGGCAGCACATTAGCATTTCATCCATTCAAACATGACTTGGCTTCTCTCCGCACTGTCCTTCAAATGCCAATCCATCCACGTCTAATCTGCACCGCCGTTATTATTCATCGGTAAAAATTCTACGTTTATTGCTTTGCGCATGGCGGCGCATCAACGGGTTCAGTGGGACGCTTTCAACGTGGGCTTAAGCCAGAGTTAAGCCGTCTAAATGCTAATATCAGAGCAGTGAAGGGTCTGTTTGATCGGTTTTATCTTAAGTATGAGTGACAAGTACGTATCAGTCCAATGAATATCTGATCTGTACCTGTATGTCTATTGTGTCACATTAAAGCTGAGACTTCTGTTTTGATCTGATTTACCAAACACACGCATGTCCTTATTCCATTTGCTTAACCATTAACCCAACTTACTCAGTCTGTTTGTTAAAAGGAATCTGCAGAGCCTTTAGTCTCATCATGGGGCCTCCTTGTGACTGTGGTTGGTGCGGGACAAGCATAACATTTGGGCCTGACACTTAAATGGAACATGAAGATCAGAGGAAAATAAATGGGAAATTTTACCCAATGGATGCTTTGATTTTTTTTTTTTTGTTAAGAGTGTCACTGCACCCAGCATGGTGCATGTTTGTTATAATGAGGTTGGTAATGATTGGCATGAACCCTGGCTGTTTTTAGGAAATTAAATAGTTTGAAGTTTTAGAACCAACATTTAGACAATTAAATGTGCAGGACTTATTAAAAGAGCACCTGTTGAGAACATTCGGAGGAGAATGGTTTAACTGGGCTTGTTCTCTAATCTGTATGTTTTTTTGCTATGTGAGAGAGAGAGAGAGAGAGAGAGAGAGAGAGAGAGAGAGAGAGAGAGAGAGTGATGCTGCTTCAAAAACCAGTTTTAAAGTCAATGTTTTTGGAATTACCAAACATTTTCACATTTCTTAGAAAAGATTTTAGGAGCTGATCTTTGTTTTCTCATCCAGATCTGGTTAGTGCACTTGTATTTGGCTACTCTTGGCATCACATCTGCCTCTCAGCATGCTGGGTATCCAGGTTTAAATCCAATTCTGGTTGGAGTTCCCATGTTCACTCCGTGTCCATTTTGGTTCTTCAGTTTCATCCCACAGTCCAAAAACATGGATTCAAGATAAATTGGCTGCTTTAAATTGCCCCTTTATAGTATGAGTGAGTGTGTGCCCTGGGTGCGTCTGCCAAACACCTGAAACGTTCGTCCCTGGATGAATGGATGGACATGTTTTCAGTCAAATGCAACATTCAGAACACGTTTGTGATGTCATTCCGTTTCAGTTGTTGAGTACGGTCATCTGATCTCTAAACAATCTCTGTTTGTGTCCTGCACTGTTGATGCCGTCCGGTCGCTCAAGGAGGAGGAGTCCCTCACTGAGTCTTGGTCCTCTTAAGGTTTCTTCATTAAAAAAAAAATGTTTTTTTTTCTTGCCACTGTTGCTTCAGCTTGCTCTTTGGGGGTTTAGGTTGAGAACACTGTAAAGGTGCTTTGTGACGATGCACTGTTGGAAAAAGCGCTGTATAAACGGCTAGAACTTAAACATCATAGTTTTCCAAATGTTTCTATTTTCCTAAATTTTGCAAAAGTTTGTGATTTTTTTTTATTTTTTTTGCCTACAGTGTTTACACACACACAGGAACTTGTCCTTCACATTTAACCCATCCGTGCAGTGAAACACACACTGAGCGAGGTGAGCACACGGGCCCGGAGCGGTGGGCAGCCCTGTGTCTAACACAGAGATGTTCCTGCCACTAGAACACAATTGAACTCTGTATATTTAACATTAAGAACAGACCAAAGCAAACAAACCTCCTCTATTCTCACCTTCCTCCCCTGGACTGTCCCCCCCACGTCAGTGTATAAGCTGAAAGAACAGATGACCACAGATAAATGTCAGTGTGAATGTGAAAGTGCTCGCTCGTCTCTCAACATGAGCTCAGTCTGTGGTCTTAAAACTGCTTAAAGACACAGTGCTGATTTTAAATGTTTGTGGTCGTGTCATCTGATGAGTTCCAAATTCATAATAATGACCCAAATACAAGATCTCAGAACTGCACTGACTCTGATTTCTTTTGAAGTGCATGGATAAGTACGTTAAGGTTAACTTTAATCGCTTAATCATTTGTAAATATTTATATTATTGACGATCCCTAAAGATTCTACCTTCTGTACATCAACTCCCATGATTCATCTTTTTTTTTTTGGTAAATCTGAGCTCCGAACAATCACTTTTATCTCCGTCAGGGTCTCAGCATTTCCACTGATTTGCACCGAATTTACAGAATGATCAACTATGAAGTTTTCATAAAAGATGAATCCGGACTCGTGCAGCTGCGATGCCGCCGCCGCTCCCGCGGGTTCCCGATGCTTAATGTGGTATACATTCTTAAAGAGACAGGGGCATGAAATATTGAACAAGGTTCCAGTGAGAAAACTGTTTAAATATGTCTGAGAACATGCTGTTGAACGCCAGATGAGAGTTTTTGGGATTCTGGCGGGATGAAGATTCATGGTTGTTTGAAGGAACGGGATTTTGTTTTATGGCAGTGTCTCTGTTCATGGTACATTTCCTTCGTCCCAAACCAAGTTCTTCAGGAACAAACTAAACCACGCCTTTATGATTTATGTGGAATGGGCCACAGTCATGCTGGAACAGAAAAGGGCCTTCCCCAAACTTTTTCTTTTAAGCTGGAACACCTGTGGCTGTGGGCCTGAATTACACATCAAAGTCAATCTTTAGGAGGTGTGTCCTTATACTTCTGTTTGTGTGTAGTCATAGGCTTGTGGTTAGGAAACCTAACCCCAACTGCTGTGTGGGCGCCGTATGCAGGGGCACCCACCGCTTTGGGCACGTGTGCTCACTTCACTAGTGTGTGTGTGTTTCAGTGCACAACACGTTCCTCGCTGCTCGCTAGGCAAAATAAGTTGATCACATGATTTATGGCACGTTTTTGTTTCATGTCTCAGGGACATCCTCCCCCCGCCCCCCACACAACCTTTTATTTAGTAAATTCTATGTCAATTATTACACATTTCTTCTGTTTTCTGCTCTAAACCCGGAAACTTTTCAGGGCAAGCAAGGAAACTTAATGAGTTTCGTCTGAGATCCCATTACTGAAGCATGAATAGGTTTTTATCTTCGGCACAAAATAAAGGTTTCATAACGCAGCCGAATCCGATGAGGCTCAGAATCCGACTGTGTGGAAGAGTCAGAGAAGCCCAGTCGGCTAGACCAGGACACCCAGCCGCACTGTGGCCACTGCACGTTAGGGATGTGGGGGAGGGGAGGTTGTGCATCAGCGCCAGTCACTCGGAGTACAAACTGACATGTTCCTCCCCCGTGTGCCGCCGCTGCCCGCACTCTTCTCATTACTCTGTCACGGCCCTTTGGCATGCGATATTACAAATGTATTAGTTCAGGGACCATTACGATATCAACTGAGATTTATTCATCTTTAAGCAAGCATGAATAAGATTAATCAGAGAACTGCGCAGAGATTTCACACTGTGACTTTGCATTAACCCTGGGAATCAGGGGAGAGTGAACTCGACGGTGCGGAATGATGAAGAAAATACATTATTTTGATGATTTGGCTCAACTATAAAGTCAAGAATATTATACTATTAATTTAGCAAACACGTATCATTAACCTTGTTATTGTAAACCGGTAAACACACTATATGGGTAAAAGCGGTAGGTCTGTGGTTCGAGCCTTCAATCTGAAGGTTGTGGGTTCAAATTTCACTTCCATTGAAGTTACCAATGTGGGTTCTTGAGCAAGAACGTTAATAATCATTGCTCAGGGGGGGTGCCGTCATGTTCAACTCTGTGTTCTGACCACAAACATCGAGTTGGGACACTTGTAAGTCGCTTTGGATAAACGAACAATTGCAAAACTATTGAGACGGATTTTAACAGCCACGTTGATGCGTCCGATGCAAACTGACCCCTAGTACATAATTATATGTATTACTTGTCGTTATCCGTTTTCACACTCTTAAAGGGTTTGAACATAAACTTTTACAAATTCCCTTTTTAAACAATTTAGTTAAAGTGATCGTCTTAAGACTTTTTTAATAATTAACACTGTTCTACACCCAGGTGCTGACTGCATGCTTCATTGATTTTTGTTAGGGAGTGGTAGCTCAGTGGGGGGTTCAAATCCCAGGTCCATTGAAGTTGCTAATGTGGGTCCTTAAGCAAGACCCTTAACCCTCATTGCTTCAGGGTACTGTATCAACCCTGTGCTCAGACCCCAACCATTAAATTGGGATACTTGTATCTAACTTGTAAATAACTTAATCTAATCTAATCTTGTTTATTAGGCAAGATACCTTTCTTAAATTCAGTCATTAACATTTTTGGGGAGCAAAACGATGCTACAGATGTCTTTTTTGCTCTTGCGACTCGTAACATGCATTTACTTACAGCATTAGCTTCACGTTAGCCGCTTTGCATCTTCCCTTTCCTAAGAGCCTTACATCTCCCTCCCTCCAGCTGTTCACCAATCGCTATACGCCAAGCGACCCATCTTCCCCTCCCCTCTATTCCTGCGCCAATCGCTATAGAGGTGATTCACGCCAAGCCTCTAATATTCTAGATATGTGAATCCTAGTGTTACACTATTTATTTAGCAAACAAGGATCATTCGTTCCGTTAAGCTCATTATTAGCAGAGAAACCTGCATGTTTCTCAGTAAACACATAATATGGATAAAAGCGGTAGTTCAGTGGTTGGTTATCAATCTGAAGCTTGTGAGTTCATATCACCGTTACCAATGTGGGTCCTTGAGGAAGACCTTAAACACACATTACCCCAGGGGGGCAGTATCTGGGGATATTTGTAAGTCTTTTTGTATAAAAGCGTCTGCTGAAGGACCAAATGTAAAAGTGTTGAGAGTTCTACACCTGAGTTTTAACAAATAAGTGACCAATGCAAAGGAGACCCCTATTACATATTCACACAGTCTCCAGTTCAGCTGACTTGCACATATTTAGCTCTTCTGGGTGGCATGCAAACTCCACACAGAACAAACCTTGGATGGCTGTCCATCTACTACTGTCCAAACTACATTTTATATAGCGGCTTATATTGTTTGGCCAAACCCTACATCACTGCTACGGAATTACCTTTCTGGGGACGCTGTTAATGCGATTCACAGTCATGTCATCATCTGTCCTGAACTCGTTTTGTAGCAAACCGTTTGTGTCTCGAGCACAATAAATATAATGTTTACAAACGGATCAAATGCCAGTTGAACTGCTGCTCGTCCCCTGCACATCCCAACCAAACAGACAAGCTCACGAGGCTCCTTATCTCCGTTTACAGGATTTATAGAGGATTTTTAATTACAGAGAGATAATTAAGGGAGCCAAAGACACTGTTTGTGGAATGCATAGTGCCTTTTTTCTTCTATAATGAGTTTATTGAAGTCTGTGGCAGCCCAATTTAACTCTTTTTGTCACTTCAACTACCACTAGTCTGTTTCGGGAATCTGTGAGCTCACACATTCCTGAGAAAGTGCTTATTGCATGTTGATCTTAATCTGATCGTATAGCTAGAGATTTTGAAAAATGGCCTGGAGAAGAATAGATTGGATTTTCAAGCACAGAGTTGGAAAAAATGTGTAAAATCGTTAAAAAAAAAACCTGTATAATAGACTAGCTGTCAAGGTTAACCTTGACTCCTTCTCCAAAGAGATCACATTTAAATACACACACACACACACACACACACACACACACACACACGCTGACGAAAACTCCCTAAAGCCACGGAGTGACCTTAACATCAAGCTTTATGTACAAAGCAGCCGCAGTAGGCTAATTCGAAAGGGCAGCACCTTTTTAATTCCCTTTCGGTCCGATGCGAGCAGAGGCGCAGAATCTAGATGTTAATATCATGGTAATTTGGTTGGTAATTTTGGATGGTGAAGAACCTGCTCAGGACGCATTGTCATCACGTCATACGGCTTCGCCGCATTAAAACCGTTAATCTGATTCTCCCCACAAGACGCAGCAACATGAGGTATTTTGGTGTCAACCTTCAAAGAGTGAAAATTGGATTTGCACACAGCTGGTGTGTCAATGTTTTGACTGCTTCGGGTTTCCCCACTGAGTCGGTCATAAAATACAAATGAACTTGGGCGAGGTGATTATAGGAAGGGTTTCCGCCGCCACCTGAGCTTGGCATGGTGCCCCACAAACTAAACCGGGTAATAAACTGCAGGGCTGATGGACATTTTAACGTTACCCTACTTCTCTTGAATGAATACGGTCTACAGACCATTGTGTGAATGTAACGACTAAGAAGAACATTCAGGGTGACTACAGATTTTTGTTTTATCTCGACTTTGGCTCAATACCTTTATTAGATCAGGTGGGCAGTGTCTCACGCCCGATGATAAAACCATAAGCAGTACAAGGCCAAACGGCCGCTCTGCTAGAGGAGGCATGAAAGCAAGACGAGAAAACGTGTGCACGAACCCAGCACGGTTTTTACTTTATTATCTGAAAATTGTCATGGAGAAGGAACCCTTACAGTGTGAATGCACACAGTTCACTGCATCTGTCTCCACAGAATGAAATACATTATAGCAGTCCGTTTTACACTCACAATATACACTGACATGAAAACACACTATACGACAAACTCGGGACGTTTTAAGTCCACACAGCCTCCGTTATTACACCGGTTCTGCACAGTGGGATGATGAGGATGATGATGATGATGATGCGTAACAAGGTCCCTTGTAAAGAGTTTACAGCAGATTTCCCGCTTTAATCTCTTAAGCATTCACTAATGAGTGTGTTTAATGGATAAGCCTTCATTTCATCACTGAGCTTTGTCTTATGATTTTCCAACTTTAAAGCCTCAAAGACGGATTACTCAGCTCGATCAAATAGGCTTCCATTCGGAAAATGCATCAGCACGCCAGGCATATCGGTAACGTACAGTTCTCAGCAAAGACGAGCCCAACACGCTGCGACAGGAAAATCCACTCGGTGGAATTACATTCAGTGGGATTTGCAGGGAAAGTGGCCCTATTTGAAATGAGCTCGGCAGCATTTGTGTGATATTGAAAGTTTGGATTGCATTTTACTTGAGTCTTCATAATCGACCTCTGAACGGAGTTTTTTCAGCTTGTTTATATAATAGTGTCCATGTTCTATCCACGTCTGGTTTATCGGTGTGAATGTTTGTCGCTGTGATTTGTACAGCCGTAGCTTGACCCGCAATGCCCCCTCAACCGTAACTCAAAAGAGGATAAATAAACTAATAAATCTCTTCTAAAGAAAAAGGATTCTTACTTTTCTTCCCGCAGTTCTTTCTCAGAGATATAAATATGAGGTGACTCAGAAGATACAAATAACACTAGATTTTCTTGACCTTCGTAAATCAGGAAGTTGCTTATTAATGTAACCGCATGCCGAAAATACTCTCCGGGCTTCCAGCGCGGGTTCAAAACCAGGGCCGTTGTAAAAGTCCCATTTGTAAGTGTGTTGCGTGCCACCAACCAGCCAAAAACACTTCAGTATTTCTCTAAAGTGTTTTCCTCAGAGCTGAAGGGAAGAAAATCCCAAAATCTACAACTGGAACCATATCTACACCAAAACAACTAAACCTCAGATTTCCCTTCATCAAACTCTTCTTCATTCCTGGTCCTGTTCTCTCCTTAGTACGAGTTGGCGGCGTGACCAGTAGCAGGTCCTTTCCCTCGTCACATATGGAGAGAGAGAGAAACAATATTTTGCTTCTCCTGTGTTTTCTAGAGATACAGTGGAATTGACAAAGCATTTTGCCTTTTATTAAAGATTTCCATGGAGGGAACATGAAGTTGTTGTAATGCGGGCGGTCATGGCCTGTGGTTAAAGGAACCAACCTTGTGACCTGAAGGTTCCCGGTTCAATTCCCGGTCTCAAATAAATACTACGGCTGAAGTGCCCTTGGGCAAGACACCTAACCCCAATCGCTCCCCGGTTGCCGTTTACAAGGTTGTCCACCGCTCCCGGCACGCGTGTTCACTTCACACAGTGTGTGTTTCACAAATGGGTTGAATGTGGAGGACACATTCTTCTGTGTGTAAGTGAAGTCGGCAAAATGAGGCATATCCTCTCACCATCACAGAGAGGATATGGATTTCAGGAGAAAGTTGAGTTTTCAACTAAAAGTCATGTGGTAAATACTTTATTAAGTATTAATATTTTACATTTTAAGCAGAATATTGAAAATAAAACTCTGATCAAGGACAACGACTCAAAGATTTTTCTTTCCAGATTAAAGAGAAATCTTAAACTATAAATATTTTGTGCAAAATGTGGCTTTTGTTGCTGGTCTTCATCTGACCAATGCCTTAATGTGGCCGCCATATTGAGCAGGTCAGAACCAGGGTTAAATCCTGGGGCTCATGGGGTCAAAAATGGAGAAAAGACCATGTGCAGGTCATCAGCGTATTTTGTATCTTTAGTTAACTAGCTTTTTTTTTATTTTTGTTTTTTTTTTGGACCGATTCAATGAAAAACCAAACCTGGAAAAACATGCAAAACTACACAAAAAGAACCTTGTGTGCTACAGCTGCGAATCAAACCCAGTACCTTAATGAGGTGATTGTGCCAGCAGCCACCCTAATTATTAAATTGACGCGATCTGAATGTCAAAACCAATGAGAATCGAGTATTTAAAATAAAAGAAGCTGTGTAATAAATGTATGTATTTATGATGCCATTTGTTTAGCTTTATATAAAATGAAAACATTTGAATTTATCAGTTAAATCCAAAAACATACGGTCATGTGACAGAGGCCTGAAAAACACGCTGTAATGTAATTGTTCATTTAAAATCCGCTTCAGATTTGCGATCATCTAACGATGTAGCTGATCGGTCGCATCACACATAACAGACTTTAATGGGTTTTGAAGTAAATGTTGAATATTAGATTAGAATATTAAATGCGTCACTCATTTAACACAACGAGCAAAATGTAAGCGGGCAGGTCGCTCCTAAATAAGATCTGAATACAGTTACAGTCATTATATTAATGAGCCATTGCACATTCACCTCTGCATTCATATTCAATGGCCATCTGTTCGTTTTGTGTTGGTGTTCAGCTGTCAGGGTCGGGTAATAGAAAAGTGAGTTTGGATGCGATCAGGCACCGAAGAACAGTATACATATTAATATCGACAATCATTAAACGGCTCGCTCATAATTGACCATCTGCCCCCTTGTTTTGGAACAAATCTGGATATGATGCTCATGAATAAAGTAAGGTTTAAAGGACATAATGAACCGTGAGGGTTTAATCGGCGCTTGACGTTCGGCGGGGTATCAGTGCCGGCGCAAAACCGATTAAAGTAATGATGTTGCTACATTTGTTCCGTTTTTTTACTTTTCAGGTGAAGAAACAAGTGTTTTTTCTGGCTTTTCCAGAGAAACTAAGATTCCTGACCACATACTCCACAGTATTGCATGTTTGCCCAGCATGTGAGGGATTGCACTTTACATGTAAAGACTGTTTTGCAGATGTTTTGGTCGCTTTTAGGTTTCAAGCTTCTGTTCGACTGCACATTCTCATGTTCTTGTTCATTCTTATGCTTAAAGTCTGTAAGTGAACCCGCTTATCTCTGCCCCTTTTCCTCGAGTCCACTGAAGGGCTTGTGGCTGACACATAATCGTTTATGCCTCAAGGAGCCCATGAGCCGCAGGATTTCAAGACCACCATTCTTTTTAGAAGAGTTTCTGTTATTAGGATTATCCCTCTTCAAACATCAGAAATTGTTCTGCCTGGTGCCAGGCACAGAGGGGAGGGCCCAAGGCTTTAATCCCAAATCCTGTCACCATTTCTGTTGAAATCATTGTTGTGGCACTGAGGGATGTGTATGAGGCTGTGCTTGCAGATCCAGCTTCCCACACAATATGAATGTAAAGGTGGAAGAAACGCTTAATTTTTGTTCAGACTAGGCGTCTCTAAAACATTGTTTCCTGGGCAGAGTCTGGGGCAGCCCAGCAGGATGGCAAACGCTCGCCGGAAATCCGCATTGAAGGCATATATGATGGGGTTGAGGGACGAGTTTGCCCACCCAAACCAGACGAAGATGTCGAAGGTGGTGGGACTGATGCACAGGACGTTGCCGTCACAAAACGGCACCATACAGTTCAGGATAAAAAAGGGCAGCCAGCAGCAAACGAACACCCCCATTATTACAGACAGCGTCTTTAAGACCTTGGTTTCTCTTTTAAACGACATTTTAAAGGAGCTCTCGGAGTCCATGTTGCAGTTGCTGCTCATGCTGTTGTGCCGAATCTTGGCACTCTCCGCTGCCCTCTCCAGCGCCGATATCCTCCTGATCTGCTTCTGAGCAATCCTGTAAATCTGCGTGTAGGTTACAATCATGATGGCCACCGGAATGTAAAAGCTGATCAAGGAGGAAGCGATGGCGTAGGTCCGGTTGAGGCTGGAGTCGCAGTTGTTCATCGGTGAGGCCCCGTGCGAGGCATTTCCACGCTGCACCAAACCATCCACCTGTGCCTTGTGCCAGTGCAACTGCACTGGGATGAAAGAGATGAGTACCGACAGAGTCCAAGCCGTGCTGATCATCACGAACGCCACCTTGGGCGTCATTTTCCTCTCGTAGCGAAACGGACTCGAAATCGCCCAGTAACGGTCCACGCTGATGACGCAGAGGTTGAGGATGGACGCCGTCGAGCACATGATGTCGAAGGCCACCCAAATGTCACAGAACGACCCAAACGGCCAGAAGCCGGCGATCTCAGTCACCGCCTTCCACGGCATGACCAGGATGGCCACCAGTAGATCTGACACGGCCAGCGAGATGACGAAAAAGTTGGTGACTTTGGAGCGGAGATGACGGAACTTGGTCACCGCTGCGCATACCAGCATGTTCCCCAGCAGGGTGGACAGAATCAGAAGAGATAGGAAGCAGCCAGTTAGAACTTGCGAGGATTGATTACTCTCCAACAAACCGCTGTCAATCACCGTAGAGTTCGAATCCATCACTGCCAGTCGTCTCGAAAAATCACTGCATCATAAGTGGCAGGGGGTGAAAGAATGA
Organism: Xyliphius kryptos; assembly: GCA_025769995.1. NCBI lineage: Eukaryota > Metazoa > Chordata > Actinopteri > Siluriformes > Aspredinidae > Xyliphius > Xyliphius kryptos. The sequence continues at coordinate 523,977 of JAOUQT010000009.1, read as the reverse complement.
GAGCAGCGCTGCCAAAATGATGAGCTCAGTGGCACCCAGCGGCTTTCCCTGCCAAGTCCTTCGGGAATGGGTTCTAATCGTCATTAGGGAAACCTTACACAAGACTTTCACATGATGGTCCTGGAGACATGTTGCTGTGAGGTTCCTGATGGGTTTCCGTGCTGCATCCAAATCATGGTGCATGTTAAAGGTCACACTGTGAGACTTTTGTATCTTGCTTATTTATCAGTAAAATAAAAAACTAACTTTAAAGGTAAAATCTAGTATAATTATGCATTTAAGCCACTCACCCGGGTGACGCAATGAAACGCGCTCCCAAAGTCGCCATCAATAAGCGCACAGCCGCCGCTCAGTACAAATCCCAAAAACATTCACATGAACGAAGGTGTAAGCACGTGCTGTTCATCTCGATTACATAGCATTATATAAAAATGCGTAGTATCTTGGGTTAAGCAAAAAAAAAGACCTCTTGGAAGTAGTTTGTCGAGCGCGCTTTATGTTCTTCGGATTAAAACGCTGAGATTTTTGCGCGCGCTCTGTAAGAGGCGTCTTTTTAGCGTCTGCAATGAAACGAACAATAATGAGCTAATAAACACAATGTAAACTCCAGATCCAGGCAGTGTTCGCCTTCTCTCCCTCTCTTCATCTCTCTCTCTCTCGCTCTGGTCCGCGTCCGCGTCGGTCTGACGTCGAGCCCCTCTGTTTCATCCAGCTGCAACCTGATCCCAGTGCGCAGTCCTCAGACTGTCTGATTAACACTCATGCTCCCCGATTTACCCCAAACTCCCTCGTGCATCCAGGTCAGTGCACAAAGCGCAGACACAACCCTGTGCTAAAAATTTTTTTTTTTTCTGGGAAACACTTTTTTACAACACATCGGAGTAACTGATTCTTTAATCAGGTGTGTCCACACTGTTATGACCCTACTTATTCCAGTGGACGGGTCATCGTAATGTAGTTTTAAAACTTTAATGTTTAAACTTTTTCACACACATCATACAAGGCAATGCACTGAATGCTGTCAGCCAGGTGGGAGGAGTCTGTACAGTGTCTGCTAAGGCCGATTCTCAAGCAGTCGGCCAAATCGGATATGTATGAACTTATGGACTTATGTTCATGTGGGGAAAAGGCTGATTTACACAGATAGGTTGATTTTATATAAATATGCTTGGCGTGCAGGTAGAGTGGAGGGGGTGACGTGGGCACTTGGTGTGTATCTGATAAAGTGATCTATCTGCCTACAGTCCTTGCACACAGAGGAATGTGTCTCCCACATTTAAGCTATCCGTGTCATGAAACGCACACACATTGCCGGAGCAGTGGGCCGCCTTGTACACGACGCCCGGGAAGCAATTGATGTTGGGTGCCTTGCACAAGGGCACATCAGCCATAGTACTTGATGGGACTGGGAACAGGTCGCAAGGCTGATTCCTTAACCAGAAGCTTACAACTGTCTCTCAATAGTGATTGGCACGCAGGTAAAGTGGAGGGGATGACGCAGGCGCTTGGCGTATGTTATCTTGATGGCGACTGGTTGGTAGAGTGAAGGGGCTATTGCGGTGTTTGTAATCTCGATAACAACTGGCACACAGGCGCTTGGCATGTGTTATCTTGATAGCCACTGGCACACGGGTAGAGCGGAGGAGATGACGCGGGCGCTTGGCATCAAAACCAAAGACAAAAGTCTCAGTTTCTCTCCTCAAACTACCAACACGGTATACGGAACCACAGCTCCAGCTTCTCGGCAGAAGGATACACCCTGATATTATCCATCTAGCTGGGGTTTGCTAGAACATTGAAAGATATGTTCACGATTCGACCATGTATCATTAAATACACTCAATGTACCATAAAATACATACATTATATTGTAAATCTGTGGTTTTTATTGTAAATCAGTTTGAATTGGGTTTTTTTTGTACATGGTTACATGTTAAATACTAGAGCCAACACCCACCGCACCACATTCCTTGTGTGTATAACACACTTGGCCAATAAACTGATTTATTTAAGGATAGATTGTAATCCTTGTCACGTGTGTGTCCGTGTGTCCTAATTATAAGCAGAGGAAGCCTAATTATCTAATTATCTGCTGTATAATAAACACATGTAGCTGAATTGATTTGTAATGTGTAACGTTGCTGATGGAACTCAAATTAATGTAAATGCAGTGGAATGTAAACAAAGCTGTGTGGAAAGGTCATGTGGCCCAGATTGGGGAATTAATCCCTGATATGGTAAACAGATTATACCTTTGAGTTGTCACTGGCTTCAGACGAGCATTTCTCCCTCAGAAGATATGACGCGATTGATCCATGAACTTATTAATAACCTGATGACTTCATGACTTTGGGACCGTGTATTGATCTCACAACAACCATGCAGCAGAACAAAATCCTGTGTGGGTTTATTTGTGTGTTTTCTCTCTGCTTTTACAGTCTACAACTCTCTCTGGGTTTGTATTCCAGTTGAAGTGCGTATCTAATAAATTCCTTCAGCACAGGACCATTGTGATGATTAAAGCTGAATTGCAGAATATCAGGGCGTAAATGCCACAGATGGGCTTATCGGGGGCCTCAGCATACATGGACGGGTATTTGACAGGATAATTAATTCTTCCCGCGGCTCCAGACGTTTCTGGGTTTCTGGGTCTGCTCAGGTTCCTTGTCTATTCAGTGCTGATAGAATTCTCACTCTTCATTCGTCCTTTTGGGTGCCCTGTCTGTACAATGCGTGCAGTGCGCTGCCTGTTAATAAGCACTTGACGGGGTTCTTTTTGTTCACGCTGAGATTATTAATTAAAGGTATATAACCACAAAGTGGAGGTGGGTTATGATTGTATCTTTGCGGTCAACGACACTCCTGTGTACTCGAAGTTAACTGATGGTTTGTTCGCCTGGAAAGAAGCAATGACTTTGGAACTACTTCAGGAAAGTTTTGGTGGTTGATGAAACGCGCGTTGCGTCCTGAATATTCTTTGTGTTTAATGTTCTGCAGGGGAAATGTAGCATTATAAACCGATGTGCCTTATTGTAGCAGTACTGTGGTGAAGTCTGTATCCTTACTCTTATGAGAGTCCTGGGTTCAGTTGGGCAGGGTTTTGGTATGTTCTCCCTTTGTGTGAGCTATCATTATTTAATTAATTAGTGTATATTTTTAAATGTGCATATTTGCTTAGTGTTTACACCTTGAGGAATTTGTGAACATAGTAAAACATACATTTAATCACACCGGTGGGACCGGGAATCGAACCAGGGACCTTCAGGTCGCAAGACTGAACTACAAACATACCGCAGTGCAAAGATATTTAAGGTTCTGAATTACTCCTATGTGTACAGACTAATCAGACTGTTGGTCCAGGCCCTCATCCTATCCCGGCTCCACTATTGTAACGCTCAAGTTGCCGGACTCCCAAATTCAACAATCAGAACTCTGCAATTGGTTCAAAACTCTGCAGCCCGACTCGTGTTCAACCAACCAAAGTGAACTCATGTCCCTCCATTCCTCCTCTC
>JAOUQT010000009.1:354662-367332 GCA_025769995.1 Xyliphius kryptos | reverse complement strand
AAGGACAACCCAAGTTGTTATCAGCGCTCAGTTCAGAAACCTGCATCTCTGATAGTTTGGGGTCTGATTGCATTAGTGCATGTGGCATGGGTAGATTACACATCTGTAAGAACACCATGTTGAAAAATATATTCAGGTTCTAGAGCAACATATGCTTCCATGCAGCCGACATCTCTTTCACATAAAAACCTTGCTTTTTTGAACATAACAATGCCAAACCACATACTGCATCAATTACAGCATCATGGCGCCGTAGAATAAGGGTCCGGGTACTGAACTGACCAGTCTGCAGTCCAGATAGAAAGAAAATCATTTAGAATCATACATTAGACAAAAATGGGTTAACATTCCTATCCCTCAGCAACTTGTCTCTTCAATCCCCAGATGTTTAGAGACTGTTGTAAGGAGAAAAGGGTCTCACAAAAATGTCTCACAGTGGTAAACATAGCCGTGTCCCAACTTTTTGGAGATGTGATATAAGCAAAAATATACTTAAATAATTAACTTTAGTCTGATTACTGGATTGGAATTCGTTACTCGTTACTGAAAAAAAGTGATCAGACTAGAGTAAGATGTTACTGACCTCACTGTTCATTTCCTTCTCAAAAATACCTGATTTCACCAAACAGATAAGTTCACCTAGCTAGCGTGCATATGATTAACATATTGTTGATATAGCTACATTAATATTCTTTACTTATACCCTAATTCAAATAATATTTTCCGTGGCAACATGACAGAAATACAAAAAATAGTATAGACAACATCAAAAAATAGATGTCCCAAATACCTCTTGAAATGTCTTTTTCCACTTCTGTGATTCTGGTTTTAAGGTAATCCAGAGTAGTTGCTCATGGACGTGTAAAAGCATGCATCCTTATTAGATTCCACACGACAAAACCTCATGGTGTAACATCTGAAGAATTGTTCTTTAGAAAGCATCAAACATTCAGGTGCCAATGTTTAACAACATTGTGGCTTTAAAATGTGTGTGCTTTTTCGGCCTGCCTGCAGTCCAGATCTTCACAGGTCTTCATTTACAGTCTTCAGGGAGACAAACAAAACAAAAAAAAAAGCATTCATGAAATAATTTCCGTTTTCAAATTTAGTACGAAGAAAAATAATTGAAAGTATGTCCTTCTTTTCTAATGCAATACATTGATTTCTGAACTACATGACCCCAGATATCTTGGAACTAGATGGAGGTCAGACTGCTAACCCTTATGTTATTGCCCTTATACTCAGATCCACATATTTTGACATCCTGTTGAGATTTTGGCACCTGGCTATACATGATTGCATTAGGTTTCTGCCAGATAATGACAGTTCTCAAAAGAAATGTCCTGTGCTTCACTCACATAAACTGCTGCAATATCATATGAAAAGGCTGTGTGGCTTGTGGAATTATTCTTACAACAGTATCACCAGTGTACCAAGAGTAAGAAACTACTTGTCTCAGCAGCTAACTGCTAATGCAGACATGGGTGGTTATGAGATGCTCTTTCTTGTTAAGATATAGAGGCAATACAGGTGTAAATCCAGGAAACACTAGAGCAGGGTTTATCAGGTTATAAACAGCTTCATGATTGACCAGTCAAAGTAACAGTGTTGTGCGTGAAGACGTTCAATAAATGATGTTCAATCAATACGTTCATATTGTTTGTGTAGACTGAACTGAGCGAATGAGTTTGCAAATAGCGATCGTTAATGAGAGCTATGTTCATACCCACAGGAATGAAACACAGTTGTTTATTTTTGCAACGTGACATAAACGTGAACTGTGTTTAGTCTCACACGACTGAATGCAGTTCACATTTATGGCATGCCACATGAGGACATCAAAACACAGCCGAGCATGGCCAGAGCTTGCAGTCGCCACACACATGTTTTTGAGAATATTAATCAATTCTTTCTGAACTGTTTCTGAACTATGAAGACGTGAATTACCTGATTTAAATTTGTATAAACTGAACTTTAAACTAGTTCATATTATATGTGAACTGGCACAAAACTGCAGTCATACATTATTCATATTTTGCACAGGCTGTATCTTCGAGCCTGCACAAGCATGGGATGTTGTACACCCCTCATTAAAAACATACTTGCTCATTTAAAGTCTTCATTCCAGCCACGCTTTCCGCCATAGTGCCTTGAAGACTTCTCCACAGGATATCTGTCTCTTGGGGGCTTTTTGCAGTTGCAACCACCTTGCAAATTTCTGGCCCCTTGACTTTTTACTGTGCGGTGAAATAATTCAAACCATTCCGAAGGAACTAGACTAAACTTAATAGGCTATACAGTAACCCTGATTATACATTTACTGCCAGTCTGGCTCTCTACCATTATGGCCACATACAAAGGAATTAAAATCCTTAAAACCTTATTATGTATTTTCAGTCAGAATATGTGAAAAAATACATATAGAAAGCTTTATATACAGTATATTTAGAATGTTCCTGTGTCTACTGCATATCAAATGATAAAAAAGGCAACATTTTCCAGCTATGGGTAAACTGAGTGTTGTATAAGTATTTCAGAAAACAGTATCACAGGTGTGCCACCAGTAGAGGAACCATTAACACACATCCAGCTAATTGCCACAATAGCGTCATGCCAAGCTAGTAAGATGAACTTGTAGAGGCTTTGCAGCAGACATGAGTCAACCTGCATATGGAGGAGCTTCACCACCTTATGGTATCTGATTCCTGCCATTTTTCATGGTGTAAGTAATCAAAAATGTCGACCTGTCCGTTATTAGCCAGATTTTCCTAATCTGGTGATCGTTATGTGAATACAATATTGCTATTTATAATGTAATGCTGAAGGTAAATCAGCAGAAATAATGGGTTTATTGTATTTTGCTAGTCATTATCTTCAAACCAGACTGTTTTTCACAAAGTGTGGACATGGGAGTATTTATGGGGTAAGGCACATATTTATATGACCACCCTTTTAGCCAGTTTTATATTCTTTGGTTTGGCTGTGGTTTCGAAGTACTTTCAAACCAAAGGCCAGAGATGTATGGCAGCTGTTAGTTACTGAGTAGGATAGTGCTTAATATATTTTTGGAACAGTGTTGTGTCAGGCTTGGATGGTTTGACTGTCACATTTGCCACACTATTGCACCTAAACTAAGCATCATTCATTATGATGAAGATTTTTGGTCTGTTATGTAATATAAACATTCTTTTAATTATAGGGTGCCAAAATATTTGAGCAATAAATGTTTCTGTTTAAAATAGCTTTACTGGTAAATAAATACTGTCTGAGTTAAAGTGAACTTGGTCAGGATACACATGTGAAGTTGGCACCTCTTTAATCTACTTTAGCCAGAGAGGAACATTACAGGATCTCATGTTTTGACTGAAAAAACCCAGTGTCTAAATTCTGCCCTACACTTGGATGATCCGTGTAGATTGACTGATTGTGGGATTATTTTTTCAACGCTAAAAATAGAATGACAGGTTATATTTTTTCCCCAGTGTGTCTAGTATAGGTGCAAAAATAACCAAATGTACGAGATGTAGGTTATGCAGGGTTCCCACTAGTCAACTAGTAATAGTAATATTTGCATCAAGTCAAAACATTTATTTTTATTTGCAGCTGCTTCTGCGCTTTTTATCACTGAGTTATAAATATTATGCTAAACAGATGAGAAGAGGCTTGAGATGACTATTTTCTTCCTTTTATGCTTTATCGTAACATCAAACATAAAAAAAAATTACATATTTGTTAATGGCAAAGTATTTAAACCTTTGCTTAAATTATCTTGTGTGACCTCCCTTTGAGAAATAACTACAACTAAACATTTCCAGTAACTGTTGCTCAGTATGAGCTATTAAAGAGCACAAGCAAGTGTACTTTTAGTGTCTGTCCCAAGCCCAGGAAAATTGTGATGGTTGCATCAGGAAGGGCATCCGGCGTAAAATATTTGCCAAAACTGTAATGCCACCCCTTTAATGTTCCTCCATACCAGATTGGTCGTGGCTCAGGGTTAACAACAACCGCCACCAGGATGGCAAACAGGGTACTGTCAGAAATTGGGCTACAGTTTGCCAAAGACAACGAGGAGGAAAGCGTGTGAGGAGACAGAGAGAGAACATGATAGTCAAGAATGTAGGTCTGAAGGTAGCAACCCTGACTGTAGAGACAATGACAGTGAAATGTACGGAACTGACTGACAAGATGCAGAGAAGAAAGGTAGATATTATGTGTGTGCAGGAGACAACGTGAAAGGGTAACAAGACCCTCAACAATTGGTGCTGGTTTTAAACTGTTTTATTATGGTTTGGATAAGAAGAGAAATTGAGTCTGGTTGTTCCTGAAGGAGGACTATGTAAAGAGTGCTGTTGATGTGAAGAGTGTCAGATAGGGTGATGAAGCTAGAAATTGAAGGTGTAATGGTAAATGTTGTCAGTGGCTTTGCACCACAAGTTGGCTGTGAGTTGGGGGAGAAAGAGCGATTCTGGACGGAGCTAGATGAAGTGGTAGAGAGCATTCTCAGAGAGGAGAGAGCAAGTTTGCTGTTAAAGATATAAATTTTGAAGGTGGCACACAGGAGGCCTACAACAGTGGAGGCAGGAGCACACGGGTAGACTACATCCTGTGTATACGAGGTTGCTTAAAATAGATTGGAGACTGTAAGATAGTGGCATGGGAGAGTGTAGCTAGACAACATTGGATCAGGGTTTGTGGGCGGCAAGGTGGTGCAGTGGATAGTGTTGTGGCCTCATAGCAAGAGGACCCAGAATTCGACAATTCTGTGTGGAGTATGCATGTTCTCCCCGTGTTCGCGTGGGTTTGCTCCGGGTGCTCAGGTTTCCTCCAACATTCCAAAGACATGCACTCTAGGTAAATTGGAAATGCTAAATAGTCATTAACTTGTGTATTGATATGTGGCTTTGAGTTTTATATGAGACTTGTGTAAGAGTATGACCGTGTTCCTGTCATTAGAATAGCCACTGGTGCTGAGGATGACATTTAACAATAAATAAATAAAATAAATAAATGGTTTGCAGGATGACTCTGGTGGTTAGAAAAAGGATAGAGGACCAAATGATGGAGGTTGAGAAAGGAGTTGAGAAATGCTTTGGTGGGTAGTAAAGAGCTTCCAGTTAACTGGGTAGCAGCAGCAATAGGGATAAGACAGGCAAAAAGGTACTTTGTGTGTTAACTGGACAGTGGAAAGACGGTAAGCAGTCAGACCTGATGACATACCAGTAGAGGTATGGAAATGGAGAGATGGGAGTGTTGTTTTAGACTAAAATATTAAGTGAGATTCTTGAGAGTAAAATGATGCCTGAAGAATGAAGGAGAAGTACTTTATAAAAACAAGCAGAGCTGTACCAATTACAGGGGCATACAGTAAATAAATCACACAATGAAGATATGAGAGAGTGAGTTGTGGAAGCTAGGGCTATATAGGAAGTGACTGTTTGTGAGCAGCAGTATGGTTTCATGACATGAAAGATCACCACAGATGCAATTTTTAATTTCAGAATGCTGACAGAGAAGTATAGAGGGCAGAAAGATCTAGACTGTGTCTTTGTGGGTTTAGAGAATGCTTATGATAGGGTGCCGAGGTAGGAACTGTGGTGTTGTTTGAGTGGCTGAAAATTGGTGCAGGACATGTATGAGAACAGCATGACAGTAGTGTGATGTGCTGTAGGAGTGACAGATAGCTTTAAGGTAAAAGTGAGACTGAATCAAGGATCGGTTCTGAGCCCCTTCTTGTTTACTTTGGTGAGGGAGAGATTAACAAGTGAGGTCAAACAGAAATCACCATAGACTATTATGTTTTCAGATGACAATGTGATCTGTAGTGAGAGAACGGAACAGCTAGAAGAGAACTTGGATAGATAAAGATAAGGGGAGGGCCCTTTAAAGAAAGAAGAGTTATATAAAACCAATTAACATTAGCCCTTATTTATGATATGGAATATGGATACCCTAATCATACAGAGAAAACACAGTTACATACAATTATCCTTTTAGTTTCTGTTTTTTTCTTCTTTCCTTTTTTCCTGAATCTCTTTGCAATGCATATTATTTTTTTAAGTGCTTCTTCTGCCCCCACATCATGAAAAAAATGCCAACCTGAACGGCTGCCTGTTTGCCCGTGCCAAAAACTCATATTTCTAGGCTTAGAGACATCTGGGATGAACCATCACACAATGGAAATGTGTTATGTGGTGAGATAAATCCAAAAAAAACCTCAGATGTGTGTTTAGATCAAACAAGAAAAGTGTAAAAAGATACTGGACTAGCCTTGCTGCAGTCCTGAAGATTTTGCCATGAAAAACGTGATTTGGATTTTAAAAGGAGAAAAAATAAAACTTGAAATACTCAATCTCTAGGAAAGATTTTTTAATGTGGTAAAAATGCAACATTATGAAGTGCTATATATTTTTACAGACTGAACTTTTTCAAAAAGAAAGACCTGGGTTCAATCCCCGGGTTTGAATTTCATTGAAACACTGCATGTGATATTATAATCATATGCATGAACAAATTGAATATTCTAGATTACCCTTACTAGAGCAAATGTTATTTGAGTGCAGTTTAGGCATCAGTGAATCTGAGGAATGATGTTCTAGCATAGAAAATAAATCTAGTAGAGATACTGGCAAGGATTCATGTCCTCCTTCCCTTATATACAGTACTACAAATGCACTTCTGAAGGAGTTTCTGTGTGTTTTTGAGGTGTAGATTATGCAAATTTTAAACTAGATGTGTGTTGCTCCAGTGCATCTCTGGGCATAAATGGAATAATGTCAATATCTCAAAAAATGCATTTTTTGCATTATTCTATTTCTACTTTATTCATATACTAATGTAAGTATTTGTTTTACACATATTTATATATGACATTTCTATCTGAAGCAGTTTTCTCTTCTCCTCCCTCATACTGATGTGTGTGTGTTTCTGTTTAAGACAGACATTTGTCCCTGTATTTCATGCTTCATAACAGAAAAACCAAAGTAGGTAGATACATGAAATTTACAGAGATTTACTGTAGACAAGTATCTCTACTGTTTAAAAATTAAATGTTTTATCTAAATGATTGCTTAAAATGTTTTAAAGACGATTTCACATTTAATAAGTGAGAAAGTAAGCCGAATAATGTCATTGGCACACGCTCAACATTTGTGTATTTTACTCTGAAAAATTGTATATCACTTAACTGTGAGAGGAGACCTTGACCTGAAAGGTTAGAACAAAGGAAAAAAGAGATGTTAATATCACTTTTGTGAAAATTTAACATGGAGGTCTATGGAGAATTTTAAGAAGGTGTGGCCGATCAAATGATCATAACTCAATAATGAATGTATCAATCAATTAGATATTTATGACACTTACAGTGGAGACCCGTCTCTATGATTTAAAAGTTTAAATGTCACTCTGTGACACACATAATGAAAGTACATGCTAAAGGCTCTTATATAGACTTCATTAAAGCCCTTGCACTGGAACATATCTGCTTCATCTATATTCACCACATTAATCCTTCATTTACTGGGTTGCAGGGTTTGCAATTACTTGAGAGTGTTTATTTTAAACCCTTTTCCTACACCTGCCAGATCCACCCTGATGGTCAACTTCCTGTGGGATCTCACATCACACAAAATGATGATTCTGCTTCAAAAAACTTGTAAACTTACACACACATATTTACAGACTCTTTTTACAGACTGTTCTGTAAATCCATTATCACCCACATGAGGATGGGATTCCCTTCTGAGTCTGTTTTCTCTAAAGGTTTTATTATCCCAGTGGTTTTTTTCCTTAATACTATTAAATTAATATAATTAACTTACACTATAATGCCAAAAGTATTGGCTCACCTGCCTGGACTCAAATACATGTGACATCCCATTCCTAATCTGTGTAAACTAGGATGTATGGATGCTGTCGCCCAGCCACTCTCACGAGTTCACTCAGGTTTGTTGACGGTGGAGTGGCTGGCTGCATTATGTCCCATGGCTCCCTCATGTCTGTTTCACCTTCTGGTTCTACCCTGTTGTTATGATGCCATAGTGCTAGTCTGCTGGAGCTTTTGCTTGCTCAATGCACAACTTGTGTTTGGATTGACCATCAGATAGTTGATCATATCTAACTCTCTTTATTCTTTTTTCCTTTCTCTCTTTTCTCCCTTTTCTCTTTTCTAACCTCTCTGTCTCTTCTCCACTCTTTCTGATGAGCTACACCGAATACAGAGGAACCAGGAGATGTCGGCAACCCTGCGCCCGCTGGATTCCCTTTGACTGCCCATTCACTTTATTATTATTCCAAATGTTATATATTATTGGTAGTTATGGAATTATGTATATGTTATTTATGTTTTGTGTATATGTGTGTATATATGTATGTGTGTATATATTATTGTTATATTTATGTTATATATTATTGTTAGTTATAGAATTATGTATAAGATGTATGTTTTCTATGTTATATATATTACTGTTATATCATTATTGTTATATATTATTGTTAGTTATAGAGCCATGTATTAGATGTATGCAGATTTTATTACCCAAATGAGGATAGGTTCCCTTATGAGACTGGTTCCTCTAATGGTTTCTTCCTTACTTTCTCAGGGAGTTTTTCCTTGCCACCGTTACTCATCTGGGATAAAACTTTTTTTTTTTTCTAAAGCTGCTTTGGGACAATGCTTATTGTTAAAAGCACTTTATAAATGAAATTGAAGTGAATTGTATTAATGGATACAAAGAAACTGGATGTTGCTGGTTTACCAACATTTTATACAGGTTTTTTTTAAATAGATTTTTTTCAATATCCACAGAGAAAATCACTCATCTTTGTACTGGTTACTGGAAGAGCCTTTAATACATGGAACTCCACCGGACATACTGAGTCAATCCACCATTGTGCCGACCAAAGCCCTGACGTCTTCAATATTTACCACACTGCGACAATTGGTGAGAATTACAGGACCCGAATTCACTAATGGGGACAACCTGGCAGCACAGTTGGGGATATGCTCTGTAGGTATAGCATACCAACTGATAATGTAATGGAGATCAACACTCTCAATGGAAGAATGATCACTTTTAAAGAACTATGACACAGGTACCATTAAACTCATAGAAAGTGTCTCTTTACCCCAAGTGTATCATCACCCCTGAAATGGATGACTGTAAAGGTAAAGGTAATCTTCAGCACAGAACCAGATACAGTGAGTAGTAAGCTTCTTTACAGAGTATTTGTTAAATTCCTTATTAAAAAAGACTGAACAGACATGTTGACTCTCTATGGCATTTAGAACTGGGTGTGACCAATCACGCCAAACCAGAGAGGAGGACAGTTTACAAACCACCACTACCAAAAAATGACCTTCAGTGGAGAATCCTTCATGGCATTATAGCCTTAAAATCCATTATCATTGTGTTAAATCCTGAGGTTTCAGATCAATGCCAAAAAAAAAAACTGTTTAAAAAACAGTTTTTTTAAACAGTGTTTTATATTTTGTCCTCAATTCAATTTAAAGAGCTTTATTGACATGACCGTACAGTAACAGTATTGTCAAAGCATTACAAGAATTTAAACAAACATAACAACAATTACATACTATTGAATAGAAGAAAAATTAAAATAAAAAAAAATTACCATATATAAAAATATTCTCTGTCAGGGGTTGGCCTGTTATTCAAGGTTTGCAAAACATTAACGCCTGTAGAAATATTAGCCAAAGTAAAAAATAATCTGAATGCATCAATTCTACGAAACACAAGGTTTCAAGGTTAACCCTAACCCTAAGTCACTCTTGAAATCTGTCTCACACAAACACGTCTTGCTGCCTGTCTTATTCCACATTAAAAGCATCTGAATACACATTCATTTACAAAACAGAGGATTGTTAATAAACACTTAATGGCCCAGTGTAGGGAGGGGTAGCCTTCTTATAATTTGAAAATCTCAGTAAGTCCAAAGTTAATATGTGCGTTCTGTCGATACCAATTTCGAACAATAAGTGTTCTCGATGTCTTAATTAACAAACTGTCCAAGCTCTAATTTTAGGGCTACAAGTTAATTCTTCGGGCCTTTGATCTGTTTACGTGCTTTATGGACATAAGTTTCTCTCTAAGAGAATTGAGGCATCCCGAACCATCAGATAAATTTCATTTTCAGTTGAACGTAGACGCAGATTATACTTTACAATCTCTGGGGATGAAATTTTTTATCTATTATTTGAAACAAAATCACATTCAATTAGCGGTGGTAATGAAATGTCAGTACTTTCCGTTTATCGATTCTAAATGGAAACCAGTGACTTTCCTTCTGAAAGCTTGAGTTTTTCGCAAACAATTTAATAAAGTCTAAGGAACTGGTTTGTATCTAGCTTAAAAAGATTTAAAACGTTTAAATGTGCTAACGACCTGTTTGATTGATTGCCTAATAATGTGCAAACTAATAATTTCCTCTTTGTTGTCTTCAGGGGTAAACATTAATTTTAGTGCACAAACACGAGCTTAAGTCACAACAGCTGGCGCATCTCCTGCTGCAGTGTTCTCTGAAGCAGGTGTCATTTCGAGATGGATTTCTGATGAGTGATCTCAATATTTTTCATCAAGATGTTTACATGCTTTTTCATCTTTCTGCCTTTCCCTTTTATCAGGGATCTCCACAGCCAGTCAGTCTCTTCCACCTCTCTCTGTCCTCTGCATCTTCTGCTTTTACACCAACTACCTGCATGTCATGACCACATCTATATATCTCCACTTTGGTCTTTCTCTCTGCCTAATCCTGCCTGGCAGCTCCATTTCCAACATCCTCATACAAATATATCCACTGTTCTCATTCCTAATCCTGTCCATCCTGGTCACTCCTAATGCAAACCTCAACATCTTAAACTCTGCCACTTCCAGCTCTGCTTCCTGTCTTTTAGTCAGTGCCACTGTCTCCAAACCATACAAGGCTGGTCTTACTACTCTCTTATAAACCTTTTGTCACACATTACTTCTGACAATTTTGTCCATCCACTCCATCCTGCCTGTACTCTCTTCTTCACCTCTTTTCCACACTTCCCATCTTATTGGACAGTTGATCCTAAGTGTCTAAATTCCTCCACCTTTGTGACCACTTCTCCCTGTACCCTGACAGTTCTACCTGCCCCCTTTTATTCACATACATGTATTATGTCTTACAAATGTTGACTTTCATTCTCCCCTTTCCAGAACATACATCCACCTCTCCAAGTTCCACTACAGATAACGATGTTATAGTCCACGGTGATTCCTGTCTGACCTCATCAGTCCATCACCAGAGCAAGGAGGGGCTCAGAGCAGATCCTTTACATTGAAGCTATCTGTCACTCATACATGTCCTGCACCAATCTGATGTAATTTTCAGCCACTCCAGAATTCCTCATACAACACTACAGTTCCTCCCTCAGCATCATAAGCTTTCTCTAAATCAACAAAGACAGTGTAGCTCTTTCTGACCTTCTCTATACCTCTCCATCAGCATTCTCCTAACAAAAAATTGCATCTATAGTGCTCTTTCTTGGCATGATACCATACTGCTGCTCACAAACAGTTACTGATTGTCTAAGTCTAGCTTTAACAACTCTCTTCCAAATCTTCATTGTGTGACTGATTATGTCATCAGGTCCTACTGCTTTTTTCTTCATCCTTTTCAAAGCTTTCCTTACTTCATCCTTGCTAATCTTTACAATATCCTGTTCCACTATTTCTATGCCTTCCACTCTTCTTTCTCTGTCATTCTCTTCATTCATTAGCTCCTCAAAAAACTCCTTTCTCTCATCCTCTCCTCACCTGTCAGCACATTTGCATTTTTATCCTTGATCATCCTGACATGTTGCACATCCTTTTCCACTCTATCTCTTTGCCTCGCAAAGCGATACAACTCCTTCTCTCTCTCTCCTTACTGTCTAACATCTTGTACAACTCATTATACAACCATGATAAAACAGTTTAAACCTGCAATAACCCACATTTTAATTTTGGCAAATGTTTTATACCAAGTTCCCCTCCTGACACAACCCTCACTATTTAAATATACTGGCTTGTGATTTATTATGGCTGGTTTGCTGTCTCACAGCTAGCATCGTAAATTAACTCCACACAGGTTGGCGATTTTTCCTTAATGATTTTCCTATCTGGGAAAGTTGGTTCATCACGGTGGATTCTGCTTTTATTGTTGATCTTCTATCATGCCCCTCTCTAACTTTCTTTTCGTAGGATTTAGCTTTTGCTTTGGCCAAATCTGAAAAGCTTCTGCTTCAGCTGTAAGGTTTTTATATTTAGTTAAGCAAAAAGTCATTGTGAAATAGTAATTTATTAGAATAGACCTTTCATTGTTTTTAGTATGTAAGAAAAGAAATAGGTATTGTCTCCTATAGCCTCTTCTGTTAAGTAACAATGGTTAAGCGTCTTTTTACTGTTCTGTCTCGCCACAAGTAGAAATATAAAGCTAGGATTAAGCATGTATAGAAAAAGAATGATAGAATGAATCTTTTGAACCAATTAACAGCACTGATTAAAATGATAATTAATAATAATTATTATTTACATTTGAATTTTTCCTTTTGTATAGTCTATCCTCAAAATTAAACTATCCTTGACTAATTTGAAATAATAAAAAAAAACCAAGATTATGAGAAGAGGATCATAAGAAGAAACAAAACCCA